>JAJMIV010000009.1:0-37242 GCA_030563445.1 Metschnikowia gruessii
CATAAGGTCAATCAAAAGGTTGCGGGTTCGAGCCCCGCATCGGGCTTTCTTTTTTTGGTTTTTCTTCGAGTGCTTTGCTTTCCTCTATTTTTCACTAATATCCTCACGAAGAGTTATTTTCGTCCAAACTAATGAGTTTTGGAGCCTTTCCTTTTTGTCCAGATGCATTGTTTTATTGTGTGTATATAGTTCTTACTCTACCTCCACGTACTGCACGCTCAGATCAGACTTTTATTGACCCACGGTGCAGAGGGTGTACACGGTTATACTTTCTCAGAGAAAGTACTTGTATTCTGTGCGAAAGGCTCTATTGTTCAATTCTTTTCCCCTAATTAGCTTGGCCAATTGTGGTCGTCAGTCGTGGCAAATAAATCATTCCAGTGGATTCCATCCTATTGTCTGATACCTGATTTGTTGCTGTCATTTCTTTTACCCCAGGCCATATAAAAAGTGATCACTATTGGCAGCATTCGCCATATACAATTGTTCCGAGCCATATACTCCCTCTGTTCACTTGCACAAAGGTTGAAGTGTTGACTATACCAAAATTCGCAAGGAGGATAGGGTATATTACAACAAACGAATCAAAAGCATGCGTTCAAACACGGGCCCTCAATCCCCCAGAACTCCTCAGGGCAAAAGTGTGCTTCTGCCTGGCCGTGGAGGCGCACTGTCTGGTCACAAAGCGAGTCCGAACGCCCGGCCACGGAGTAGTCCTGGAATGAAAGGTGGAATGAAGCTTGGCCCCGATTCGAATTTGGAGGATGGATCAAGCTCAAACATTCAGGTCATCTGTAGACTCCGACCGTTCTCCGGGCTAGAAGACGCGGCTCAAGCGTCGGCTTCGGTGCACGTGATCGACGATAAGACAGTGTCTATTGATGACAAAGAATCATCCACATCTTTCAAATACGACCATGTTTTCGGCATCGGTGCTACTCAAGAATCAGTCTATGATCTTGTGGGTAAGAAGACACTCGTGGATTTTTTCCAAGGGTTCAATGGCACTATCCTCGCGTATGGCCAGACAGGTGCTGGTAAGTCGCATACGATGTTTGGTGTGTTAAAAGGTGCAAGGTCGGAACTCGGCTTGATTCCACGCATAGCAGAAAATATATTCAAGCACATTGCTGAAGGCTCTGCGGATGTTCAATACACCGTGGGAGTTTCCTTGATGGAAATCTATAAGGAGCATATCATTGATCTTCTTCACCCGCATGCAAAAGGGCACGAGTATGTGATCCAACAGGATGCGATTAACGGAGTGTACGTGAAAGGATTATCCCATGCGTTTGTCTCTTCGCCTGAAGAAATGGACCAGATCTTTTGGCAAGGTTACCAGCTGCGTAAGAAGGGGGCAACTGCAATGAATGTGGAATCTTCAAGGTCCCACGCTATCTTTCAAGTTACCCTTACTCAAAACAACACGGCAGATGGGGAATTGAAAAAGAGCAACTTGTTTCTAGTTGACTTGGCCGGCTCTGAAAAATTCGACCGTGTCGGCTCTTTAGGAAATACACTAGAGGAGGCCAAGAAAATCAACCAGTCACTTTCCACCTTGGGTCTTGTCATCAATTCGCTCACCGACCCTAAATGTGCATATGTGCCTTACAGGGACTCCAAACTTACAAGGATCTTACAGGAGTCCTTGGGTGGAAACTCCCGAACAACCTTGATTGTAAACGTGTCCCCTGCTTCTACCAGTACCTCGGAAAGTATGTCAACGTTGAGATTTGGAACGCGAGCAAAGTATATTCGAAACGTTGTCCATGTGAATTCTGAATTAAGTATGGATCAGCTCAAGATCCGTGTTGCACTTCTAGAACGATTGAATCAGGAACTAGAACATGAGCTCAAGGAAGTAAAAAACCAGCCGCCTCGCTCGCGTGTTTTGTCCTCTTTCCCTATAAACCCAGAAGCGTTTGATCAACGTGAAATTCCTCAACCAATTGCAGCGCTTTCCACAAATCCTGATGATTTGAATCACAAAGATGCCAAGATACTCCAATTAGAGAATGAGCTTTTGGAACTCAAGATGAACAATCTCAAGATAGAAAGTACTGAAGATCTGAAACTTTTCAAACTTGAGAGTGCACTCCATCAAATCAATGATAAACTCAAAGATGTGGAGTTGATGAACGAAAATCTAAGAAGACACTTGATAATCAGTGAAAAGATCATCAAGCATCGAGATGAAAAAATTGAAAAGTTGTGCTCTGTTGTCAATGATCAGCAGATGCAAGTAAATCGAGAGAGTGCACATTTCGAATCAAAACTTCGGATCTTAAAATCCAAGCTCGATGCTCAGCGGTTTCGTGAGGCATCGAGAAGAAGCGGACACCTGATCTATGACTCGCTTCCAAGTACGACCGGCAGTATTTTAGAAGATGATGATATCGTGCAGCATGTTATCGATCACTCGCACGTGAAACCTGCTACTCCAATAAAAGATTCGGTGCGTGACTCATCAACGACTCCAAATCTTTCCCCAGCTTCACCTAAAGTTGGACTCAATCTCCGGATAGTTAAGCCATTGAGAGGCGGCGGCCAAGCACAAGTCGAAGTCAATGAAAATCAAGGATTTGAGACTTGATGTATCCTTTCAAATTAATCACGTCTAAAGGAGAACCATAACTCCAGCAATGTGAAGGTTGAAATTACTGATGGTTTTGTGTCTATTCAAGCTGATGCAAACCGGCTCCAAAGACTACAGTATCGATGTAAGGACCAAAGGAATGGGCCTCTTCATCACTAATATTTTAATTTCTCTAAGCGAGATTCTTATCTTCCCGCAATCTTGATAGAGTTTAATCTTGGGGAAATCTGGCCATTGGGGAAATTCACGAATTTTCCCGATTATGAAACTAAGATACGATCCACTCTTAATTATTGAAGTCAAAGAATTGCTACCGTGTTTTTATTTTTAGCAATAACCAATTGGCTCACACTATTGTAACCAGGTGGACACTGTTTCGACTTTAATATAAGATACCACTCATGGAAGGTATTTACGGTGTTTAACCACATTTTCCGTGTCCCCTAACTTAGTCCAAATCTAATGACTGCTTGGAGATTGTGTTTAAGGCTAAGCTTCATAAACGAATTTTTTTATTTATTTGATAGTCTCAAGATTCCCGCTTTTAATTCCACACAGGTAAATATTTTATTCAATTCGATAAAAACCTTTCGAAATACTTCACTTAAAGAAAGAAACTAATGATTGTGGACAGTATTCACGCTGGGGGCAAATGAGTACATACTTGCAGCATCTATCTCATCGTCGTCTTCTCCTTCACTGATCTCATTCCAAGATGCGGCAGTCAATAGAGCAAATCCCACAATAACTAAAGCATCACCCATCAATTGTTTGGGGCTGAGCTCGTTGCCGAACAAGATCCATTCGACTATACCAATCAAGAATATGGTTACCAAGGAGCTAACAGAGGACAAGACAGGCGAGGTAAGAGCCATCAAAGACAAGAACAGGGCAGCAAAAAGAAGATTGGAGATGATAGAACCACCAATGTATGCCCAAATTTTGGAGGTGTTTTTTCCGTAGTTGAACAAATTGAAATGGTGAATCTGGAAGACCTCCACAATAAAGACACCTGTGAGCAAAAAGGTCAAGGTGAAGAATCCCAAAAGAGCCATCACGAAGTTTGAAAATGTCAGCTGTCTGCGAGGTGTGATGACCTTCGCCAAGTGCTCTGGAACACATGCGTACTTCTTATACAAGACCTCGTAGTATCCATACAACACTGCCCCAATAGAAATAATCACATTTCCCAAAAGCCTGTAAGGATACTGCGCCTCAGACTGACTCGAATCGGCACCTGAGTAGGCAACAACAAACACACCTGATACAGCTATGATAACAGAAGCAGCCTTCATCCAAGAGAACTTTTCATGTAAAATTGGGATCGCAAAGGCATAAGCTGTAAATGCAGAGCAATTATAGATAGCAGTAACATCCGAAGCGTAGGTCATGGACATGGCTCCGTACCAAGTAAAGCCTGCAATGTTCAAGACCACGGAGATGATTGCAGTTTTAGTGGCGATGTACTTGAAAGCAGGAGTCGCCAAGAACGTCTTTATGCACTCAGTTATGGAGGAGGTGGATGAGATGTGCGGATTCTGGTCGATTAATGTCTGCAAGTGACGCGTTGAGCGATCGTCATTGACATTAGCTTCATACACCAAGATCGCAGTGTGATACACGTTATGAATTTGCTTAACAATACATTTCTTGAAGTACTTCCAGACGTTGAACGGGCGGGCTTCTGTAATGTCCAGCATTCCACTGGCCGCCGGAGGCTCCCTTCCTTTCGGTATTGGCGAGTCTATGGCCGTCTCATGTTCTAAAAGAAGAGCACTGGAGTCGAGACGTTCAGATCTCGGGTGCTTTTTGGTACTTTTCCATTTTCTGAATGTACGCCAGACAGACGTGAACAAGGCCTGCAGCGGCCACAAGAGCCACCAGGACCCATGTGTGACCAAAAGTAAAATGACTGGTTCCTTGAACCCAATAAGGTATGCCTGACTGGTGAACTCTGTCTGGCATATGAATGCTATTAAGGACATAACAAAAAGGGACACCACAAACATGATTTTTGCCTTGGATGCCTCATGAACCGAAGCCACTGACGCGTCACCACGGGCGTTGAGTTCTGTTATTGCCATTTAGTGAGTGTTTCGTGGATATTGTGTGGTGTATGTTGATTCTTGATCCCTTACCTTTTTTCCCCAAGGCAGGGATTATCCTGTACAAGGCTCAGACCATGGAGTTTCCCCTATAAATTAATTAGATAAACCCAGTTGGTTCAATCCTCTCAATTTTTTTTTTTGTTTTTTTTTTTTTGAATATGTAATTTTGCATACTTGAAGGTTTACTTATTTTCTCTTCTTCTTCTTCTCTCGCTACATGAAAGTCTTGAAGTGGTTGTTTTTTTCTATTCATATTCCAGAGGTTCATTAGGTGAGTCGTCAGTCGCAGTTTCGTGGTCACAGATAAATTAAGCACGTCAACAACAAAGACCAAAGTTTTATAAGAGGTTCACTATGAATGTATAGCTGGCATCATCGGTGTGAAATTCTCCAGTCTGGTACTTTTCTTGTCCTCTCTTGTGTTCTTATTTTGAGTGGTTACTGAAGAACATGACTGCTTATTCAGTTCCGGGATTTATCGCACTATCAGGAACCACGTCAAGACAACGTAACCCAACGTAACGTTCGTCCAGCAATTATGTCACCATCCAATGAAGAGCACTGAAATAAAGAGCACTGCATTCCCTAACTTCTCTTTCTTTTTTTTTCTTTTACTCAGCCATTCCGTCTCACTTAATAATTACTAAAAGGCCGCTTCATACTATTGGTTCTCTGCTATTTTGGATGCATCTATGAGCATAGGCATAAAGCACATCTAGTCACTATCACTCACATACTCCTCTGAGTCTGAGTCTGAGTCTTTTGAATCATCAGATGTCTCTGCTCCATACTCTCGCTCTCCAACCTCACCTCGCTCGACGTATACCAGCCGTAGGGCCATGAACGGGGTCTTGATGTCAACGACTCTCTCTGCAACAGCTAAGTCATCGATCCATTCATCGATATGCTTGATCTGATAATGCACGGGTATACCATTATTTATAACTGGATTTTTTCCTCGGTATCGCAATTTGCGGTAGTCTCTGATGTACTCATCATATAATGAGTAAAAGTCACCTGGGCTCATCACCATTCGACAATATAGCAACGTTAACGCTGTCAAGTATTTGAACTCACGATATCCATTCTGATCGAGATAAAGCCGAACTATTTCCGCGGACGGCTCAATTTCAAGCATCCGAACTAGGCAACAAAGGAATGGGCTAGGTCGATTACTCGAGTCTGTGCCTGCGACAAATTGAACATGGTCCACAATCACCGGTAAAATCGACTGTTCATTTGTCAAATGAAGGTATTGTTTATAGAAGAGCGAGTCTTGGACTCTATGCCGTATGATCGGCTCGATGAGGCTGGCCTTATTGGCGACGTTTCGCTTATCCATGAAAAGAATAGATGGTTTGGTGCGCAGCCTCAGGCAGTCTCAGACAAGACTGATTATATGTCAAGCTTGAGGACCAAACTCACCTTCCACAGAGAGAAAGAAATGCATGGGCCCGTCACATTGGGTCATTTTTTTAAGAGAGTTATTCTCTGTAATCTTCTTGCTTCTTTGATTCAGGGCTTCCTATAATTAAAAGATTTACTATTTCAGTACAGCAACAGGGGGTACCATGCACGTATCAATACTTCATTTCAGAAGGTGTACGATAAGGGGAATAGAATTATTTATGGTTAAAAAAAATCTAGATAGAAACATGGGGTAATTGACGATAGGGATAATTTGAATATTCGTGGCATTCCCTGTTGTGTCATCGCACAGTCAATGAGATAAGATGCCATGATTTATGAATACAACAATAAGTTGAAGGGTAGACTTTACCCGCATTCTGCTTTACGGGAAATTAAGATAGAAGCTTAATAATCTTCTTCTTGTAAATCAATCTTGTCCAACTCGGTAATCAAACTTCCCAATCTCTTGGAGGCCATATCGAAAAACTCCTTCTGGGTCGCAATAAAGACCTTCAATAAGTTCACATTCTCCAATGGGTTTATGAGCTTTCTCATCTCCAATACAGCGAGCTCAGTAGCACCGACCAATTCGTCCTCGCTGGCGATCAACTCCTCGTTTTCCTCGTCTTCGCTGCTGACCTTAGACCTGAGCAAATCGAATTTCAGACGAGCAGCGTATACATTCTTACGCAATTCATTCACCTTAATGAACTTCTCGTTCAAAATTTTGACCAAAGTATGGTTCAATTCTTTCATGACTTTCTTGTCCTGGTCCAATCTGGCACTGCCAATCTCGATGTAAGCAGAGGAAATTTGTAACAAAGCGAATGATAAGGGATCACTCGAGCCTGCAAACAGGTCTCCGTTTCTCATGGCAAGATGAGCAAGTTGCCCGTATAAAGTCTTAGGGAGCTGGGAAGAAGTGACTTGGATGTCCACAGATTCATCCTCCACATGGTCCTTCGTGTCAGCGGATGCACCAGAGTGGCCCAAGAGAATATTCTCCATTTCCTGGGGGGTCGACACGTTCTTCAACTGCGAAAACTTGGATGAAAGAATCAGCCCAACGTGTGCTTCCTTGATCTTGTTGAGTGCAGAGTTTCCTGGTGGGTAATCGTAACTGAGAGTTCCATATGTTTCGTTGGTGTATTGAATCAAGTCAGAGTACAACTTCAACAACAAGTCGGAATTGGCCTCCAAAGTCAAGTAGTCTTCAGGCAACTCGCTGACCTCGATGTTAGAGTTTGCGTTGCTGGCGGCCAAGTGCTGAACCTGTTGCAACTGCGAGGAAATCAATTGCTGGGTTTTAGCTGTAAATGGCTGGATAGATTCTTTGAGGTGTTCTGAGTACTCGGACACAGTTTTGCCCGGGTTGACATTCTGGATTGACTTCGAAATCGACTCCAAGTCCACCTTGCTGATGGAGTCTTGGATAGACTGAAGGTTGAAGCTGGGGAATTTGAAAGACATACTTCTCGTTTGTTTCTTGGTGTGAATATGTATTCTTGTTTAAAGAGATTGGCTGGTTTGTTAAAGGAGATTCGCAGAAGTTGTTTCTAGTTTATTGCGACTCTGTATTGTCCTGTGGGGAGGGATCGTGCGCGCGTGAAGTCAAGTGGGCTGACCAGAGGGGTGGCCCTCTAACGTGACAATTAACACTCTGGCACCTAGCCCCGCGCACGGCCAGCATATTTTTTCTTTAGCCTCTAATCTGTTTAGTTTTCGTCTTTTTGGGGTAGACGTTGTATTTGAAAATGCAATGAGATGGTGGATGCATGAAGGGAGGAAGAAATCCGGTAATAATGAAATTACAACACATCAGAATTGAATCAAATAGAAAAAAATTAAACCAAAGTAGAGCAAATACTTAGATCAAATTTCAAATGGACACAACCCACGAGAACTCTCCTCTGTTGGCAGATGAAAAAGCTAGAGGTTGGTGTGTAGAGAAAGAAGATGGTGGAGATCAGAAGCAAAATAGAAATATTAAACATCGTAACGGGTCTTTCGGCAACCACTCTACTGATATTTTGCTTCTAGTTTCTTGCTTCTCAAATCCCATGAACTAGTGTTTAGCTACGACCTTTGGTCTTAGCTTGAAAACATTAATACATGTTCTAAGATCTACATTTGAAGAACCTATCAATGACTTCTAAATCAGTTAGTGTTTGCACGTAAAATAGTTATGGTTATACCAGTCAGATATGTTTCTACTATCTAATTGAAAACATCGTCACACCCTAAGGTCGGTTGTCCCTATCAATTAATCATCATATGGTTTAAAGGTCACACATACTCGTTTAAAAAATGAGCCATCACATAGCGAGCTTAAGGAGAAAAGATGCATACGATCCAAGGGAAATACCGCGCTTTTTATAAAGCGAGATGAGCCATGGTGCACGGGTGTTATGGTGCGGATCAGTGCGGATCAGTACGAGATTGCAACTTAGGGCACGCGAGCTACTCATGAAACACTTCACCCGCATCTGCATCAGTTGAACGGAAGAATGGGGCATTGCAAATTTACGAAATAAATATCGGACAGGACTAGCCAAAACTTTTCTAAAGGTTCACTACCGAATCAATATATAGCCAATCCTGTGGGGTGTATTTCTTGACATTCTATAGTACTTCGAATACCCAGTCCGGCATCTAACCGAGCTGTCCCAAACACTTCCATTTACATAGACGATAGACCACAACATTTATTGATATGTAATTATTTATTCTTTTCTTGTTTTGGGAAAAGTTCGTCTTTTCATGATTTCAAGTCTCTTCCGAAGTCTTATTGATTACGAAAAAAAAATAACAGGTTGTTAAATAATAGCTTATAAATCTGATCCCACCTCGCCCCTCACCAGACGAACGTTTACACGGACGACATCCGTCAGTATCTCAAGATTTAATTCAACTAATCGAGATCTAGCTTTTTAAAAAGGTCTTTCAAAGTATTAATTACATTTTATTGTCATTTATTTGGATGATATAGGAGTTTTGTAATTTTAGAGTCTATTTAGACATCCAAACTATTTTTTACATTGTCAATCGTTATTTAAATTTTGGCATCGCTCACCCACTTTCTCAACGGAAATGCAATTGACGATAATTAATGCGCATCACACAGGAAACACACACGTAAGCAAAACACAAGAATTGTTCGCTAAAGTCCGATCGTGCTTTCTCATCAAAGAACCAAAACGAGTCTGCTGCTCTAAACCATTTTTATTTATCACTGAGTTTATACCCTCCTGTTATTTCATATCAGACAGCATATGTTTCATCTTGCACTGTCACTCTACACTCAATACAGTAGAAGAGAACAGTATAATCTTTTGATTCTCGGGCTTGACAATGCGGGCAAGACGACATTTCTAGAACATATCAAGCTTCTCTATCCCGCAGTCAATGAAACACTGAAAGAAAAAGAGCAACGTGTGTCACAGAGCTCTTCGGTCATGGAGGGAAACGAGGAAGACTCGGTGAAGATTATCAAAGGCAAGAGAATTCTTCCTACGGTGGGCCAAAACACTTCTACAGTGCGCTTCAAGTCGAACGAGTCGCTGGTATCAATGGCAAGCTCGGCACAATTCCGCAACATCAATCTAAAGTTCTGGGATTTGGGTGGCCAGAAGTCACTTCGGTCAATGTGGTCGCGATACTACCGGTCGTGTCATGGGATAATATTCATTATTGATTCCACAGATACAGAAAGGTTCCAGGAGTGCTACGAGACACTTATGGATATTGCACACGACTCTTCGTGGGCATTGGACGGAACTGTGAGCGTGCCCATCTTGATGCTTGCCAATAAGCAGGACTTGCCGCAGGCGGTGGACCTCGTCACGTTGAAGACAGGGGTATTCATTGAAGTGGTGAGCAAATTGGAGGCTACTGACCTGAAGCTACTACCTGTGTCTGTATTGGAAAACCATGGCCTTCGCGATAGTTTGGACTGGTTGGTCACGCGGTTGGTTTATAATAAGGGAAACCGCCCTCCGGAATACCGATAATTGATACCAGACGTAGAAAACACAGATTGGAATATTGTTTTGAAATGATATGTATATATATTATCGATTAATAATGGAAATAGAGAGGCCCCACTGTGGCGGTATATGTAAAATGGCGTGTATCTTCCTTCGCTCAGTGAGACGTCTATGTTGGGGGCGCTTTATCTTTTCAATGAAGATCAACGAATTTCTGAATAAGGGTTACATTCAAAGAACTAGTTACTATGTCGCTTTAAATTTTTGATCCTAAAATTTTCTAACCATGGAACCATGAAAAATACCCGGAATTTCACCTCATGATTTCCCGAGCTCGCCTAAAACTAGTTCAAATGGCAAGTATACGATGCCGGTGCCTTTTTTGACGTCCAGCCTCAAAATGTTTCACGACAAGCCTTCAAGAGGAACATATTAACCCCATAATATCTCCTACTTGAATCATTCTTTATATTTGCCTATTGTTTAAATTTAAAGTTTTCATTTCTGCTACCATCCACATGTGAACCTTCGGCTCCGATCGCACTACTGAACACTGAACTGTTGCTCTGAAAAGCCCCCGAGAGACCCAAATCTCAAAACCCTCAGTCCCATTGTGCAAACCGTCTGAGAAGAGAATATCCTAGATCATTGCTTTCTCATTTTATCTTCTGATGCTATTTTTTTTTTTCCTTTTTCCTTGAAATAATGACAACTTTCAGGGCTTTTAAGGGGTGTTCATGCCTGATCCCATACATCACACTTGTTACATTATACAGCAAAGGGTGCCACACCTCACGACTTTCAAGTTCACCGACTGAGTTGCGGTGGTTTGCGTGAACCTCAGACCAGGGCTCAGGTTTCTATGCATATGGCAAACGGTGATGGCGGAGGAGCCACCATTTTTTTTTCTTTTCCTTTTACCGACTTGCGTCACTCGCATTTATATGATCATGATTATAGTTGCCAGGGGTCGGTGAGACTCAAGCCCAGGCTTTGAAAAACAACCTCCTCGGGCCTATCCAGCGAACTTATTTATTCGAGCCAGAATTTGATTTTTCAACTAAACGAATGACCGGCAAAAATTAGGAAAACTTATAAGACGTAACCATAAAAGAATTTCACCGCACCTAGAAGCATTGTGCCTAATAGTTAAGCATGCCCTGGTAATATAAATAAGTCGATGAAGAAAACAAAATCCTAAATGCATAGAGGCACGATATTTTTCAGTTTGCTTTTTTTTCTAACTCTTGAAAAATCATCGTCTTTCCCCTTTCTCCACAGCACATTTTTCTCCGCAACTACATTGGCAGACAGGGGCAAGAGCAACTATGGCGTAATTATTTTTGCAGTCACTGCGTTGTTGCCTGCTTGTGTGCACGCCGACAATGATGGTTCCGGATATTGGTTGCTGCGGGGCCATTGTCGGGCTCCAGGCGTATAAAGACAATCCAGATCTGCACAAACGTTCAATTGACCCCCTATAACTTTTCAAAAAGGAGATTTCTTACTGACAAGCTGATTTTACATCACTACCAACAGCTAGAAACTACGATTGAGCGAAACCCACAGAAATAACTGATATTTCGCAACCGCTCTGATACCACTACGAACAAAAACCAAAAAAAAGACAACTAATTTTGAAAATTTCATCATGAGTCACGGTAGCAATTTCATTGGTAAGCTTTTCGGCCACCACAAGAAGGAGGAGAAGATCTTGAACGCTCTGTACCGCGCTGGAAGAACGAAGGGTGAGTTGGAGGTTGGCAAGAAACCCACTGCAACCCTGACTTCGAGCTCGATTTCCAGTGACGAAGAGGTGTACCATGGTCAATCGGCAGGAGGCCATACCGCTGGTGGAACTGCGTCTCGTCGAAGCAAAGACAACCAATCTGCGTATGGTGCATCCCATGGTCACCAAAGCTCGCGTTCTGATGCTTCCAGCAAGTACGGTACAAGTTCAAAGGGCCATATTGTGTCGACTTCCAAGGGCAATGTTGTTTCTACTCCGCCAAAGGTCAACAGACAACCTTTGGAACAAACCTACGGAGGTGACTACGCAGATGGAAAGACCCCTACTGAATTGGCTACCTACAGTTCCAAGCACGAAAACGAAAAGGGGTTGGTCGATAACACCCGCCCGCGTTATGACAACGACGCTAGTCCCGTGAAGGGCAAGGGTAAATTCTTTGATCCAAGAGATACCCAAGGTGGTTTGTACAAGTCCGGAGCTGGTGACGACGACTACAACAAAGCATCCTCAGGAGATGACAAAGGTGTCCCAGTTGGCGCAGCCGCAGCAGCCGCGCAAGCAGCACTTGCTGGCGGTGTTGCGAAGGGCGAGTTTGGCAAGGACACAGAGGCAACTCATGCTCAACTTCACCAGCAAAACTTGAAGACCAAGCCCTCATCTTACGCTGAACAAGAGGCTGCACAAAAGCGCTCCGAGGATTTGCAGACCGCGGCATACGATGCTGGCCACAAAAGGGGTCTTGGTGATACTACCCAGGGCCACGGGCAACAAGTACATAGAGGAAGCCACTCCAAGACTGTTGACCCTCAGGCCGAGCACAGAAGAAACAAATCCGCTTACAATGAAGGTGGATTGGCTGCTGCAACTGCCGAGGCCAGAAGGTTACAAGAGCAGGCTTCTCTGAAGAACCCATCAGGCCAGTCTTCTGGTTCTACTACTTCGGCTAAGACCCCAGGTGCATCTTCTCCAAATAAGAGCACCGGCGTGCCCTCTTCGGGACACAGCCCAGTTGATGCCCATAGCAAGGTAGCACCAACTAAAGACATCACCAATGCCCACGATAAGGATGGTACCCCAAAGGCACATGGTACTGGGGCTGGCGCACTTGCTGCTGGTGCAGCGGCCAGTGTATCTGGGAAACATCAAGATGCCGATAACAGCAAGACTTTGGACCCAGCTGCAGGAAAGTCTGCTGTTGTGACCGGAAAGCCTGACGTTGTAACCGGGCCTGACGTTGTAACCGGAAAGCCCGACTTTGTAACCGGAAAGCCCGACTTTGTAACCAGAAAGCCTGACGTTGTAACCGGAAAATCTGCTGCTGTGACCGGAAAGCCCGACGTTGTAACAGAGAAGCCTTCTACTTCAAATGAAAAACCTACCGGCTACTCGACTTCGGCGGGCAAACCTGAAGGTGTATCTAGAAGCACCCCTGTTGCAACTACTTTGGATCGCAAAGCTGACACCGAAAATGATCACTCTGGCCACGTCGACAAAGGAAAAGATCACTCTAATAAGGCTTCCGATTACGAACAAAAAATCAAGCGTCTCGACCAAAGCATTGCTGAGACTCAAAAAGAAATTGACGCCTTGGGTAGAAGTGCAGCTTCAGCAACTAGAGTTCCTTCAACCAAGGCTACCGATGGTCGCTCTACCGCCACCAACGATGCTGAACTGAAATCAAACAATAAGAGTGTTGCTGGCGCCATCGGCGCTGCTGGTGCCGTTTTGGGTCTTGGTGGGTTAGGTTATGCTGGACACAAGGAGACAAAACAGCATGACGATTTCCCCGAGACTGCGAAGAAGACCACCATTGGACAAGCAGACATTCCTAGCGGTCAACCTGTTCACGTCAACACCACCACTACCGATGCTGCTGGTCCAAAGGCAAACGAAAAGAGCGTGGGCTCGAAGCAAGAAGCTATTGGATCTGTTTCTGGCGGTACCTCTCATGTTGAGACTTCTGCTTACAATGCCGGTCACGCGAAGGGGTTCAACTCAAATAAGACAGCAGGGACTGACCCCAGCGATGTTTCTTCACCAGCTAATGAGACCACTGGAAAGTCTAACCCTGGTTTGCTCGGTGGCGCTGCCGGTGCAGCGTCTGCAGCTGGTGCTTTGGCAGCTTCTGCAGTTGGTTTGGGTGGACTGAGAAGTACCGATGAGCCACAATCTGGACACAGTAAGTCTGCTGGATCACCTGTTCACACGAAGGAAGGATCTCTCAAGCCAGATGTCGAAAAATCCCTCTACAATACTGGTTACTCTAAAGGTCAATCCAGCCATGGTATCGGCGAATCCTCTCAGAATAAAGAGAAACCCGACGTGGAGGGTGGATATTTGGAGTCTACAAAGGCCGCTATTGCCTCTGTAGGCGTTACCACTGCCAGTGCCTTTGGATACGAGGCTTACGACAAGTACTATAACGACGAAGAGCACACGAATGAAGTTCATGAAAATGCCACCAAAGAGAAAACCCAAAAAAGCACCAAGTCTGCTTTAGAGAAGAAGGACCAGTCCCAAGTGAAACCTTCTTCGGTTAGTGCAAGTGCCCAACACCCAGGTGCCACTGCCACATCTGGAGCGGCCGCCTTGGCCAAGGACAAAGACTCAGGAAAGCGTTCCAGCACGTATGACCCAAAAAACCTTTCTGGTTCGACTGAACACAAGTCTGAGGGATTTTTGAGCAAGCTTGGGTTTGGGTCTTCGCATGGTGGCTTCAAAGATAGTAGAAAGGCAGAACCTACGCAGAAAAAGGAGTTGTCGGGACAATCCTACTCAGGTTCTGGAATTCCATCGTCTGTGTCTGGTGCCGTGTCTGGTGCCGCTGGTGCTCTTGGTTTCTCTGGCTCTGGTGACGACAAGACAAAGGACACCACTCAAAAGAAGGAGTTGTCAGGACCATCCTACTCAGGTTCTGGAATTCCATCGTCTGTTTCTGATGCTGTTTCTGGTGCCGCTGGTGCTCTTGGTTTCTCTGGCTCTGGTGACGACAAGACAAAGGACACCACTCAAAAGAAGGAGTTGTCAGGACCATCCTACTCAGGTTCTGGAATTCCATCGTCTGTTTCTGATGCTGTTTCTGGTGCCGCTGGTGCTCTTGGTTTCTCTGGCTCTGGTGACGACAAGAAGAAGGAGACCACTCAAAAGAAGGAAATTTCAGGACCATCCTACTCAGGTTCTGGAATTGCATCCTCAGTTGCAGGCGCAGTAGCAGGTGCTGCAGGCGCTGCAGGAATTTCAAAGACTGGAGCTCAAAACCACAAGGTTGACTCTTTGGTGGAGGAGGCAGCAGCTGAATATAGCGATGTGAAAGATCAACCACGTCACAAGACGAAGGGTGGAGTTTTGGAGGATGCTACTGAGAAGAAGAGATCTCCAGACGATTTGGACTCCTCCAAACAGAAGCCTAGTCAATCTGAAACATCTGGTGTGGACAATTCAAAGTTGGAGGCCGATATTGCTGCTTACAACAAGAAACACGGATTTACTCACGACAAGAGCTTGGTGGAGGTAGCAGCTAACGAGTTTAGCGACGTGAAAGTTCAACCTCGCCACAACACGAAAGGTGGACTTTTTGAGGATACCACGGAGAAAAAGGGATCTCCCGACGATGTGGACCCCTCAAAACAGAAGCCTAGTCAATCTGAAACATCTGGTGTGGACAATTCAAAGTTGGAGGCCGATATTGCTGCTTACAACAAGAAACACGGGTTTACACACGATAAGAGCTTGGTTGAAGTGGCCGAGGAAAAATATCCTGGCATAAAACAAGAACCATCTCATCATGGTGATGCGGAAGAAGGCTCTACTGGACTCTCAAAGCTTGGCAAAAGCACTGTTGGGAAGGTTGGCGCAGCCACCGGTTTAGTGGCAGGCGCAGCCGTAGCGGGTAAAAAGCTTTTTGGTTCTGAAAAGTCGAAAGGCTCCGACAAGGTGAAGGATACTGATAGCGGAAAACCACACCCAGTTGAAAATGCAGTGACCGGTAAGCCAGCAGATCAAAGCAAAGAGGTCGAAGAGGCCGCATTTCACGCGGGTTCGAAAGAACGTACTGTTCCTGGACAGCCACCTGTGATTGATGCCGCCGCCGGAAAATCTAGAGAAGAGAGCAAGGAAATCGAGCAGGCTGCCTTCAAAGCAGGCTCCGGCTTAGGAAAGGAGTCATCCGATCACAAAGCCTATCAATCTCGCTCACCATTGGATGCTTCAGAATCTAAAAGTACAACCAAAGGGACCGAGGCCGATGTGGCAGCTGTCTCTGACAATGCGAGGTCCAACATTAGCAAGGATCTCCCATCCGAACCAGTGACTGAGGCGGCTACTGGTAAGACCAAACAAGAGAGCAGAGAGATTGAACAGGCTGCTCAACTTGGTGGTTCTGGCAGACATGGATCCCACTCTTATCCTGTCTCAGATGCGGCAACCGGCAAGCCAAGACAGGAGAGCAGAGAGATTGAAGGCGCCGCTTTCGCAGCTACTTCTGGAAAGGCGAGCTCCAGCATTGGCAAGGATCTCCCATCCGAACCAGTGACTGAGGCAGCTACCGGTAAGACCAAACAAGAGAGCAGAGAGATTGAACAGGCTGCTCAACTTGGTGGTTCTGGCAGACATGGATCCCACTCTTATCCTGTCTCAGATGCGGCAACCGGCAAGCCAAGACAGGAGAGCAGAGAGATTGAAGACGCAGCCTTTTCCGCTAGTCGGAAGTCCGAATATGGTTCAAACTTGCCTGGTGAGATTGAGAGAAAGCTGTATGACGCTGGTCGCAAGTATGGATCAACGCCTTCATCTCAATCCCAAGACGCGAGGGCTTTACTGAGAGAGACTGAGACAAGCGGTTCGGGTGTGGGTGCCGCAGCTGCGCTCGCTTCTAGAGGCACCCACGGGCACAACGCCCCACCCTCGAAAGAGGAACATCATACCGAAGGGACGGATGATTCGAAACCGTCCGGATCGTCTCGGCCAGTGATTGAAGTGATAGGTATTCCTGACAGAGAAGAAGCCCAAAGAGTGGCACAAAGAACTACGCGTGAGTTGCTTGCTAAAGGAGAAGACTTGTCAGGACACACAATCATTATTGATGCCAACAAGAATGAGGTTTATAAGAAGCCGCTCCCTGGCTATCGCTCACCTTCGAGCAAACTGAGATCTGCATCCGGTGCAGTCCCAAGTTCGGCTGATGGATCGTCTCATAAGGCCAAACCTGATGCTTCTTTCAAAGACTTTCAAAAGGATATTGACGGAAGTGGAAACCACAAGGGACACGTGGAAGTAAAGGACAGACTTGAAAGCGAAGCAGAAAAGGGCCATTTGGGCAATATTCCGGCGGAGTCCCAGAATGCTACAACCGTTACTCAGCCTTCAAAAGCAACCGGAAGCGGGGAATCTAAACTGATTGGTTCTGGTGATGCCTTGGGCTCAGCCCAGGGTAGTCATGTGAGATATGATCAAGATTCTCACAAAACTCACGCAGATGCTTCATTTCTTGACTCACCCAAGGAGATCGATGGTAGCACAAATCATGTCTCCCATCAAAAGGTGAGAAACACACTTGAACATGAAGCAGAGAGAGGCCATTTGGGTAACATTCCAGCCGAGAAGGAGTCTTCTAACCAGGTTCCAAAGACAGAAAATTCTCTGAGCTTATCAAAAGGTGCAGTTGGTGGAGCCATTTTGGGCGCGGCTGGGGCTGTAGCAGGTGCAGCGGCAGCTTTGAAATCGGGCCACAAGACGCAACCTGATGCTTCCTTCCATGACCCAGTCAATGAAGTCGACGGAAGCAAGTACCACAACAAACACGAAAAGGTGAGGGACACTCTTGAGAACGAAGCCGAAGCAGGTAACTTGGGTAATGTTCCAGCGGAAATACATGAAACATCTGCTCATTACGGGCTGTCGGAAGCTAAGAATTTGGGCCCCCGTGCACAGGTGGAAAACACCGAAAGCACTGAGGCCAGGAAGCATTCCTACTCTCACAAGCATGAACTGCCAGGTAAGGAGGTCACTTATACAGAGGTGACTGTCCTGGGCGAGCCAGATACTAAGCGTGCGCAATTATTGGCCAAGGAGGCCGTTGGATTTTTGCAAGGCAGGAAGGATATCTTGGTGGCAAAGGAATTGAGAGTTGACGCATACACTGGAGCTATCTGTGATCAAGATGGCCAGTTCATTGGTCAACTTAGCCAGAGGCGTTTATCCCAAAGTGACGGTGGTGCTGTGCGTAGATCTAGCGGAGGTATTGTTAGTCTTTCACCTGAAGACAACACTTCAAAGAAAGCAGTCAGTACACCTAAGAAAGCGTCGTCAGGTACAACGACCAAGGGATCACCAGTCGCATACCAAGGTTCGAAGGATATTGGTGCACAGGCGGCTGGAGCCAGCCAAAAAACTGCTCAAGGCCCATTCCTGGATGATTATGATTTGAAATCCGCTCAAAGCACTTCCAAGCCTCAAGAGACCTACAAGATGCCTGGGTCATTTTTCTGATTGAACTATTTGATCTTTTTATGTATTTTTTATATTTGTAAATGTTGATGCTTTTTATTATTTCAGAAGTAGGAGTCCAGATTCCTTCGTAAGGTTAATGTTGTCATTGAAAATCACAGACACGCTAGCAAGATAAGAAAAGTCGGGGTGAAACCATTGCTTAGATTGTTTCCTTTATTACGTGGGAAAAAATCGTCAGACCCGAAGTTTGCACTTATTTTTCGCACCCATGACAAAAAGCGAGATTCGTATGAGACCTGTGCACCAAGGCTTTAGTGAGTGCGCCTGACTTCACGTACGTGTTCTATAGGCCTCGAGACTCTGCAGACCATAAAAAAAAGCCCATCTAAAACAAAGAATCGTTCTTTGAAAAATACCAAAATGGCCGAAGAAGAAAAAGTCGAGCAGGTACTCAAGATCTCGGTGTACACGCCGTTGGTGTATGTGGCGGTTATGGTGACGGCATTCACGATTTTCTCCGTGCTCTATCGTCGTCACAGGCTCCGTAAGTTGATCGGCGTTGAACCACTTTTTGGCCACAACCACTCCTTAGACTTATACGCTATTTTGAAAGATAAGTTTTATGATAAACTGTTGCCTAAGGATGAACGGCCTCCGGAGAAGGCAGTCAAGGCTGCGTTGTTGAGACGCGCAGTGGAGGCCATTCGCCGTTCGTTGAAGTTGAAGGAGAACGAGGCCGTGTTCAACAAATTGTATCAGGACGGGCTTATTGGTGACGATGTTTTCCAACAGTTTGCCTTACAGAACAAGGTACAACAAGCCGAGTTGACTGATATCGTCGAGGAGTGTCAGCAATTCAGCAAGGAGTGGCCTGCTGCGTTTTTCCCAGTGGCACAGGAGATCTGTTACAACGAGGCGTTGAGAAGACGTCTCCATTCCATGGACGACCGTTCGGAAAGCTTGTCACAAATGTGGAACTACTACGTGGACAAGTCTGAGGGAGCTACGAAGAAACTTAAATAGGGTAATGGCAAAAATACATGGGAGGCTACTGGACTTTCCAATGTACGAATTTCTGTAATGTAGAGTATGATTCTGTCTACTTTGATACCTTCGTTTAAAAGAGATAAACGAACTGAATATTTGGGTATCTGAAAATTTTGCAATTAAGAAAAGATTAGAAAAATGTTTTGGTTTATATTTGAGTTACATATTGACCATATTTGCCATATTGACTGACTGTCCCAAACACCCTTTGGCCTAGCGCCACTGAAGTTAAAACATTGCATAAAGAATGACTCAACAAATAATAAAACGCTGACATTAGATTTTATTTCACTTTTTTATCAGAATTCTCTTGGGAAATCTTCAGATACATACATCCATGGCAAATGATTTGGGCACTATAATTCACGGAGAAAGGCCTCAGAAGCCCATGTCGTGCCAACAGTAGTCCCACGAAGTAGAAAGATGCCGGAGGTGACAACCCTCTTTTTTCCAGTCCTAGTATCTTTAATTTCCCGCCAAATTCTACTAAGACTGATTTTCAATAGTTTCCTAATTCTACCCTTAGAATAAAAATTATTTTGTGTTGAATTACGTGTGTTTATTTTGCCAGGCCGCATGAGGCATATACGACGCAGCACAGTAATATCGGAGAAGAACCCACCCACCACTTCTGAAGAGAACACAGATCTTCAAAGTTACACGAATTAAAAGATGTGGGGAAAGTTAAATTGAAAAGAGATACACATATAATAACATGCCATATTTCCTTTGCATTCGTCTTCTTCCCAGTATTGTCAATTGTTTTCCGTATCACTATATTTATATGTTTTAGAAGGTTATGCTCAATGGCACTCTTGAATTCTCAGCCTCCCACCGTATCATTCACCATGGCCGCACGCTCATAGTCGGTGCGCAGGCAACCTCACGGTGCCCCATACAAAATATCTCGCGCACCGCAAGACACGGGCCCATAAACACTCAACATCATACATATTCCATAGGAATGATTCCGCTGAAATTCCGCCAAAATAGCGGACCAAAGCCGCCGAAGGCTCAAAACAGCAATCTGAAGTTCCCTGCTGGGTTTAAATCGAGCTCGGCCCCATCTTCAATGCCAGGGTCTATGCCGGGATCATTTGGACCGGGATCTATGCCGTTCGGCCAGGGCCAACGCAAACCTCCCTCACCTCAAATTCCCCAGGGAACTACATCTGGATCTTATAGAAACCAAGCACAGACTCCGCCATTTCCTCGACAGCGTAATGGACCGTCTTCCTCTGGAACTGGAAGCAAAACCACGCTTGCTCTGGATCCTAGACGGGCCATTGTGGACCAGATTATCCGCGACTGCTACTCGAAACTGGCCATGGTCGACGGCAAAAAGGTGCCTGAGGTCAAGTACAACACGCATATATTGATCCGCGAGTACTCACAGTATCCTCTGAAGGCCCCACCTGCTGATCTTTCGCCAGCCCAGATCGGTACGGTAAAATCAAGAATTCTCGTCGTTTGCACGAAACACACGGGCCGTGTGCTTCTTCAAAAGGGCAAATACAACGATCTGAAGAAAGTTTACCAGATAGGGCGCACGTGGGACCTCGACGAGTTGGTCTGCATCACACGCGTGGCTGATGACGCCGTCATTTTACTGTTGAACCGGGACTACTACTGGAAATCGGGCGACGATTCGGACCGTATTCACAAGTTTGTCCATCACTTGGCCGTCATATATCAAAGATTTACGGGCCATTACCCCGAAATGAAGGGCTTTACGCTTGAGTCTATAGGCTTGGGCTCCTCTTCTGGTGTGCCCACCAGTGTATCAACACCTAGTTCTAACAGACTGAAATCTCGGGAAGTGTCGCCGAAAAAGACCCCCGCAAGTTTGGCTAATGTATCGACATCAAATCTTTCAACCGTTTCAAACATATCAAAATCATCGAACATATCAAAGGCCTCAAATACCTCGACCAAACAGGTGGACCATTATAAAGACATGGACTTTACTGTCAATGGAAAGCTTCCCATGAAGCCGATGCAGGTCATGGACGTAGACCGTCCCTCCCCCACTGAAACTTCATTTACGACTCTCGACGACTCGTTCCTGGCTGCTTCAACTCGCCAGTCTACTGACACTTCCCACGCTCGAAGCGTACAGGATGTGGGTGCTGTTTTACCAAAGAATATCCTGGCTATTTCCCTATCAGAATCTCCAAAAAGAAACTCCGGTCATCCTATCTACCCGGCACCGCTGGAACCACGTTCTTCGAATGACTTGCAAAGCTTTGTTTTTGTAGCCGATGAGCCTGTGGATGAGACAAGGTCCTCAATGCCCACCATCCTGGAATATGCTCAGAAGAATGGTCTGCAACTGCCTCTCAGAAACTTTAAACCTGAGCGGGAGCCAGCAAATCAACGTACAGTTTCGGATAATCTTGAGACTGCTGCCTCATATGGCTTACAACTTGAAAGCCAGTTGGGAGCTCACGATAATCCGACAGATCAAGCAAAATTCAAATTCGAGCTCCCTGATGATGTTGATGAGCTAGAATCTCCTGATAGGGGTATAGACAGCATAGAGGAGGCATCACTCACAGGTAGCAGCATCGAGACACACGTGTACATGGCAAATAAGAAGAACCTATCTGAGAACCAAGCATTGGAGGAGCCAGATATACAGAAAGAGTCTGTAATCGATGATTCTATTAGGGAGATCGAAGACTTCATGGTCACTCAATTTGGCAAGGAACAGACCCCACCGGATGACGTGCTTACTCATAGCCGTACACCCTCCAAATCCCTCGCCAGGAAGTTACTGGAGCCATTCCAAGGGGATGAGATCGCCACAAGCCCAGAAAGTCTTATAACCAAACAAGTTCCAATTGCTGATTCCTGGGACCCACCTGTGACCGAAAAGATACCCGAACCCGAACCACAGCTAGAGGATGAAATCAAATTCGAGAAAGATCCCGAAATTGAAGAATTACTCGATGAAATAGGGTGGAATCCGACAGATGGAACCGACCAATGTGTCAAGATGCTCAGGAAAGAATTGACATCAGTCAAACACAGAAATGTCTCGGAACTCACAACCTTGGATTTCGGAAAAGATACATTGGCTAATGAGGTCAAAATATCTTCAGGAGAAATCGATAATCTAGTGGAGATCTTCAAAAAGATGGAAGTTAGCTTCAATCTAATCGCCCCACAGATCAGCAGTATAGAAAGCAACTCAAAGGGCTTACAAGTTGAGGCCGTCAACAAGAAGATTTTGTACAACGAGTTGAATGAGATAATGCAAAAGGTGAGATTCAGTGATCGCGATTTACAAGCAGTTGCGAATTACGAAGAGTTTGAAGACATATCCATGGTTCCATCGCTTGAAGGCAAGCTTCTCATGTTGTATGATGCTTTGGGTGCCATCGGAAATAAAACCTCTGATGATGACCTCAGCCAAATGCAAGCTTTGAAGCAATTCCATCAGACGTATGAGAAGGTTTCACAATCGTTTGTCCAGAGGTTCCTGGCTTATATTATTGCAGAGTTCAAGCGTGTCATTGAGGATCTAAACCAAGATGTATCGAATGTGCTTCCGGAAAACATTCTCCATAGCTTCCGCAAACAATATGCTTTTGCAGGGGTGAACAATTTTGTGAAATGTGTGTCTGGTCGCAATTTTACGGCCATCAGTGACAAATTCAATGCATACATGGCTAATCTCTTGGATAACTTACTAGGCTCTCGTACGAAGTCTATTCACTCCGGGGCCACTAGTGCAAGAAACTCCCGATTGGCCTACAACTCCGAGCCACTCTCAGGGTTGAAAAAGGCCAAGTCATCAAGATTTGGGTCTACTCGTATACTAGGCCGAATTTCTGGAATGCACGGGGAACAAGCGTCGAAACTGAAACCAATAGACCAAGTCAACAAGGGAACTGATGAAATCCATGACGCGAAGGTCATAGTTCGCTTAGTCAAAGAAAGCAGCGAATTCATGCTTGTTATTCAACACTTTTTGGGTGCTTTTTTCCATTTGATATCTGAGGATGACTTCTCGGAATTTTTGGCCGCCGGTTCTTTTGAGCAAAGACTCGAGTGGTATGACAGCGAGGATCTTGATTCTATTAACTATAAAACAAATTCCAACGAACTCCTCCGCAATATGAATGCTATTTTTGGAAATTACATCAACAAATTCACGAGAGAGGTGACGCCAACAGATTTGATCACCACTCAAGTTTTGGTGGGATTGTTTGAATTATTAGGTGAAGCAGAGAGCAAGAACCAAGATTTTGTGGCTTATAGCTTCCTTTTGAAATTGACTGAAAGATACAGAAGTAACTGGGACCGGTTCATTGCTAATCAAGTTGACTTGTTCAATAAATCCGACGTCAGGGCGAAGGGTGGTGTATTGCCTGCTGTTCGGAACTTGAATCAAATCATCACAGTCATTGAAACTTCTTTACAAGAGTCACAAAATTCGAAACTGGACTTATCCGAGGTGAATCTGCTCATAGTACTGAGCTATGGTGTACTTACGAAGGCAGCAGGCGATTTGTTCAAGCGTGATGACCCATTACTCAAATCCAACACGCATGACGAAAAGGAGAGAGCATACCGAAACGTTGCTATATTACAGAACTTGTATTCGATCTTACAACAATTGGGCGAATATGACTCATCAACTACTACTAGTATGACAACTGAATTAGGTGAGACATTTGTTGGCGTTCAACGAGAATACTTTGACTACATCATTCGAATGCATCTTGGTCGGATCAGCGAGTATGTGAATGCCCATTCCACTGGTGAACCAAAAACGAAAAACAAGAGTAAGAAGGAAGATAAGATTCTAGTTAGGGGAATTTGTTCTTCTCACACGCCGAAAGATATGTCGGCAAAAATCAACGAGATGATCAAAAACATGCAGAAACATGTCATTTCATCTGATACCGTGTTTGAGCATGACTTGTTAGATCTCATGTGGAAAAATTTGGAGGAAGTCGTGGAGGGTTTGTTCCGAGACTTTCATGCCATTGCTAAGACTATCGATAAAGACATTGATGAGAGTGTTAGCGCTGGTGAAATTCGGCGACTCTTTATTGAAGAATTCAAGTTGAAACAATAATTGAGAATACGCTTTTAATGTGTACATATGATTCCGCAGGATAATACATATAAAGACGAAAATGTACATAGATATATCACTGTTTTGATCTAAACCAGACAGATAAAACCATCAACAAGAGAGCTAATTATGACATTAAAGAGATAAAAAAAACTATTCTTTTCAGAAGACGACCCGGAAGATCTTTACCTAGGCCCCAATAATTTGGGTGCAAATACGAGGCGACGTGTGAGTCGTCCGCGAACCAATAAAGCCGCCAATCATAACGCGCTATTTCTGGAACTCAACTAAAATGGGCCTACGGAACAGTGCGCACAACACTGGTTGGAGAAAATTCTTAGAGAAAAAAGTCCAGTATCGAAGCCATCAGGGACAAGTGAAAAAAAAATACACAAGGTGAATTCAAACATCCTGGTCGTACACAGAAATTAATACCAACCTTCATTCCCGAGTAACCTCATTCAAAAAACACGTGAAAAATGCTCCGCCAGTCTATTGTTAGAGCCGTTCGTTTTAACTCCACTGTTGCTAAGACAGCCCCAAGAGCATTGTCTAACGCATACGTCAACCACTTGGAGACCAGATGGGAAAAATTGCCAAAGGAAGACCAAACCGCTTTGATAGATGAGTTGAAGGCTAGAATGGAGTTGCCTTGGCAAGAGTTGACCAGCGGAGAGAAGAAGGCCGCCTACTACATCTCCTTCGGTGAGTGGGGACCAAGAAAGCCATTATATGCTCCTGGTGACAAGAGCAAGATCTTCTGGGGTACTGTTGCCGGTTTGCTCGCCGGTGTCGGTTTGTTCGCTACCATCAGAACCATGGCTCCTCCTCCTCCAATCACCATGGACAAGGAGTGGCAACAAAAGTCTGATGAGTACTTGAAGTCCAAGAACGCCAACCCATTCACTGGTTACTCTCAAATCCAGTAAACGCTTACTACTGGCTGATATTCTTCATTTCCCGGCGAGTTCCACTCTCCAATCCTAGCATCAGCCTTTTCACGAGGGCCAAATTTTTGTCGAAGTACAATGCAATAAACAACGTTTTTGACTTGAATATGTCTTAAAATCCAGTAGCTCAAAAATCGCCGCAGTAAAAGCGAGTCCTCTAGTATGCTTATCAAATAACAAGACAGAACATGGTGATTTTCAAACTACAATTATCATTCTGTGTCATGTAATTCATTATGCTATATCATTGAATGTCCCTGGGGAAATCGTTATACGTATATACTGTAATTTCGTCCACTTTTCTTCGTTCTCAATCATCATTCGGACCAAACTCACCTTCGAAAATGGTTGCTCCGGCTTTACGCCTAGACTCAATCTGAACACATTCTTTGCGCATCAAAATGTCATTAGCGCTGATTCGATCGAATGGGTTTGGCTTCAACATTAAACTCACCAACTTATCAAGACAGTGAGAGTTGTCCAATAGGAATTCCGGCGCACCTTTTGGGATAAGTTCACGAACATTATCGATCATTCTGCCCTGTGATGGTTTTTCTGATAATCCAGCGAACCGATTTGAAAACGAGCTGAAGCTTTGCTCCGGAACAGACCGAGAACAACTAATATTGGAGTGTTTTGGAGGCGCTAAGCTCTGACTCAATCCCTGGATGCTTACTGATTGAAGCGAGGAGTTGTATGATGTCAACGATGAGAAATTCTTGTGATTCAAAAAGTCACTGATATTATCACTCGAGAGCTTTCCAGCGTCGCTTAAATCACCACTTCTGAGCTTTTTCCAAGGCGTTCCATTTCCGGGAAGAATAATATTGGTTGCAATCTCCAATATTATCAATCCCACGCTGAAGATATCAGCATAAGGCGTGTAGATTTTGTCATTGATCAATTCGGGGGCAATGTAGTTTCTATCGCCCTCCAAATCGAAATCTTCCTCCAAAACAGGCAATTTTGTAGATAAACCAAAGTCACCAATTTTTAAACTTCCATCGAATGTGATGAAAATATTGGCAGGCTTCAAATCCAAATGCAAGTAGTTTTTCAGGTGGATATATTTGAGTCCGGAAATAATTTCAATCAAGATCTTCCAAACTCGAAATTCATCGAGCTTGTAATTCTGATAATCATCCAAGAACTCATTCAACGTACCACCCTCACAAAATTCAGTCATGATATAGTAGTAATTGTTAGAGCTCCAAGTTTCAACAAAAAATACCAAATTTTCCTTTCCTTCGGCAATTTCAGTTTCGCCTTCGTGAAAAGAAGTGAGAGCCCTCAATGCCTCAATCTCTCTAAGTAATGCTTTTTTCTCGTGAAAGCTTGAGATTGGTTTCCTGTTCCTTTTAATCGCAAACCTCAGACCTTGGAAATTACACTCAAAAGCCCCAGAAAATTGACCACTGCCAATGTACTTAATGTTTGACTTTCCGAACTTTTCAACAAGTCTCTCATCAGATCGATCTTTTAGAGCGATAGGTTTTGAATCTGGGGCAAGCGAATCACGATTATTTCCGAAGTTTGTAGTGGGGACAGTGATTGTTTGGTCATTCGACAGAATCTCGCCAGATGCGTTTGGTAAGCTTAATGTAGCTTGAGATGAAACAACTGAATCGGTAGGAAATTGCAGAATCGGCGTACAAGGCTCTGCTTCGAAAACACCAGCAAATCGCTTTGGCGCTTTAGTATCCACATCTTCAAGTAGAAGATTCAATTTCTTACCACGACTCGTCAGTTTTGTAGGCGTCTCAGGAATTGTGCCCAAGTCCAAGTCAAGGGGTTCAGTGAAATCGAATTTCATTTCTGCATCAGACTTCACCAGAGAAGGAATTCTGAAAAAAGAAGAACTGGAATCGTTAGAGTTTAGGTACGCTCCGCTGGTGTTTCTTCCCATCTCGATCGAATGGTCTTGGTTGAAAAAACTGTCACTAAATTCCAGGGATTTGTTCTTGTCATTTGTGATGATCATTAAAGGTTGTCGCTTCATTGGAGTTTCCGGTGGTGCCTTTTTGGAAATTTTGGGCAATGAATTCTTTTTCATCAATCCTGCCGACTCGAAAGCAGTTTGTAATGGCTTAACCAATTTATACGACGCTTTTTTGGTACATGTCTTGGGAAGCAGGAACTGGTTTTCCTTGTTGGCATCAGACACAGATGAACCTGCTGTTGAGCATGGTTTCGAATTGGCTTTGCTCATAATGCTCGATCCCCTATCTTCCTGATCTTGGTATATGTGGAAGTTTGAGGAAATATGCTTCTTGGGTCGCAGAGGAGACTCGTCATATCCTCGGAGAGCAGGATCGTCGTATGTATGAGTGGCTAAAGGGGAAGACGAGGACATGAATCGTAGGTTTGGACTCTTTCCGAGTCTCTTTATGTTGAATTCCGGGACGGTAGGAGAAGATGCAGATGACAGATAGCCCAATCTCGAAGGAGACATGCGCAGGTTGCTTGAATTCTTGAACATTTTTGAAGTTTTCTCCACTTTCGATGGCGACATTGCACCGAGCATCAACTTGAACTTATTGTTAGGACTTGGGGAAGGCGACTGACTCACGAGTTGATGTGGTCTCTTGAATTTGTTGAATGGAGTTCCCCTTTCAGCTAGTGGAGACAGCGTAAACCCAGATTCTTTAAATGGAAGGGGACTCGGGGGCCCAGGAACAAAATTTGAATCAATAGACAAGTTAAAGTACTTCGAGGACCGTTTCAATAGTGGCTTGTTTGATTTCTTTGATGCAGAGGTAGAATGGGGAATGTCATCCATGACTTTTAGGCGTGGCTCGCCGGCAGAAAATGCAAAATGGTCTATTTTTTTTCCTGGTGTAGAATGTAGACCATCGACATCTGTATTTTCATCTTCATCATCAGTGGGCACTCCTATTTCCTGGTCCGACAGCAAATCCAATTCCAGGTCGTATTCAATAAAGTCATCGTTGATATTATCTATAGTATCCAGAATCGAAACGCCTTGTTTGACATTGAAAGGAGGACTCTTATTGATCAGTCGCTTGGACTTGGTCTGGTCTTCGGAATCTTCTAGAATTAAGGAATTGAATGACCTCGAGAAATGGTGGTCTGTGTAGTATTCAAGGTCCGTCTGGTAAGGATACCCCTTTTTTGGCGGCGTATGCTGAGGGAGTTTCAGGGCGGCTGATTTCTTCAGGGAGTTCCGTTCACCCTGACGGCTACTGTTTGGAGTTTTTGTGTGTCGCCTCATTGCTTGTCAGTCTTGGTATTATTGTTGCTGCGTGGGTGTTTTGGCCGGATGAAAGTTGGGCGATGCAAAGTTGGAATGTATTTTTCAGCGTGTAGTCAATTGATGAACAAGGACAATGTGGACGTCGGTGAATCAAATAGAACAACTCTGGAGCGTTTATGAAAGTTTTATCACGGTTAAGTTGTGTTCAAGCCGTTGCTATGAACTCCTTTCGAGCAAGTTTTATGTTTGTGAGCTCAGAACAGTGCTATGGATATCGCCGTTCTTTTATTGTATTGGTAGGACTTGGAGGCCGCCTCCTCTTGAACAAATGGAATCCCTTTTATTTCCGTGTGTATGTTACGTTTCCTCGTACGGACTGAACCGGGGGTTTTGGGCAACGGGGTCGAAGAAATTGGCTTTTAGGGAAGGATGTGCTCTTCTCCTATGGTTGAAAGATGGGTACCAAAGTCTATGAAGTATTGTTGCTCTCCTCTTCGGTAAAGGTATAAAATTTTCCAATGTTCCAATATTTGGATTTGGTCTAGATTCTTCTTTTTTTTAAGGTTTGACGTGGAATTTTGGCAAGCAGAGATGTAGTAGTGGAGGTGAGATGTGTGTGGGTGCGTGGGTGCGTGTGTGAGTGTGTGGTAACATTGTTGTTTTTTCGCGAACGACACGAGGTAAACAAAAGGGGTCGTCCGAAAAGACAGAGAGCGCGTTTGTTTACGCGCTCCTTCTATTTTGGTTCTCAAAGCTGAAGAAAAAAATAGAGTGAGCACTGGAATACAGGTCCCAGGCCACTTGAGCTACGACACTTGTATAAACCAGAATTGAGTAGAACCTTTCCTCGATATTAATCAAGGTATATTTCTTAATCTCGAAGAAGGGATTTAAAAGTAGGAATAATCTCAATGAAACACACAAGTTACTTGGAACGAAGTTTGGGATAGTTGAAAATGACAATCGTTCTGGTTCTCTTACTCACAATGGGAAGTATGGACGCAGTAATCTCCAAAACGACTTACGGGCCAACCATTAAGTACGAGAGGTATAAATGAAGAAAAGAGAAAATTATGTTGTGTATTACTGGCTATCTCCAACCTCTTTATATTCTAGTATTCACGTTCTCCAATTCGGTTCTGCTGGGTATATCGTCTGTTCAAGAAGTAAGTTCTGGTGCATTATTATGGAACGCGTGTGTTCCATGCGGAAATGCGTGTGCTCATTTGGTTTGAAGCTTTCGTTGCGAACCACCTCAAGTTTGAAAAGGGGGCCCACAGTTCAATTTCTTTTCCGTTTCCTCTTTCAGCTCACCTCAGCTGTCAGCTGTTTGTTTTCCTTTTTTGGGTATACATCTGAATTTCCTAATCCTTTTTTTTTGTTTGCTTCTTCATTTTCAACATTCCACACTGTCTTTAGACCGCGTGGTGCTTCAGTTCAGATCAATCCGCGTTCCTCCGCTTATATTGTTGCTCGCGTCCCGGGCCAGGCCCCAACTCCAGGCCCGTACGCACACACAACATAAGATTAAGAGACTTTCGACGTGGAATATGTCGGAATTTGCTTGTAGAAAATTCAAGGCAAAAAAGGAAGGTTTGGGTAAGTGTGCAATTTGGACCGAAGCGAATGAAGGGATTCCTCTCACTCATACCATAAAAAATTGTGCTGTCTTACTGGAACTCTGTCGTAACGACACAACAGAGAGTCGTTACCCTAAACACGAGGACGCTGTTCATGGTACCTCTTGTTGCCAAAAGTGTGGTTACTATATGGCCTTCACATTGCGAATATTTGATTTTGTACAGAATTACTGGGACTTAGGGCAGACTGACTCCACTAGCTTTTATAATTTCCCAAACATTGTAATCACCCTCCAGGGCCCCTTGAGATTGTACCAAAAGATTGTTTCGTTTCGTGTAATGCATGTGTTCAGGGGGGTTGAAAATTACCCCATGAAATTATTACATTTATGTACTTTTTCAAAACTTGTTCAAAGAACTAACTTTTTGTTCTCGGAATCTAATTTTAAACCGCTGGACGATTAATAGATCCCCAGAAGACTCAAAGCATTTCTGACATCGAATTCCTGCGAGTACCTAGAAAAATGTTAGATAATATATGACTTAGTGTCTTGTACATTCTTTCAATTTTCAAACCATCTTTTTTTTTCTTACTGTAAGACAAACACTTCCTTAAAATCATTTAGAAGGCATAAATTATATGCGATCATCGATATATATTCTTTTCGTGTTTATGCCATCTGTTACAGTCACACGTCTAGAGACTTTACATACAAGGCTATTCTAATTTTATTATTCAGAAAATACAAGAGTAACTAAGGTCAAAAGCTAAAGCCGTCAAGCCGAAGAATGTAAACTATTTCTGGGAAAAGACTCAGATTCACAATAAATATAATAATTACATTAGTCATAATTTACTAATAAATTCCCTGCGCTCGATCAACATGCTCGCGGGAATACAAATATCTCGGGACATTGCATAAATCCAGAATATCAGGTTATGGACACATATGCCACTCTTCAGTGAAATACCCTTAAATAGAACGATCAGCCTTATTTTTAGACCAGAGTGTGTTTGTCTCAGTGTGGTGCAAAAAATGAAATTATAAAACTGTAGCACTCGATCCAAAATTCAAAGTGGTGCACCCTTATGTACCCGATATTGATACTGGACAACCAACACTACCATTTTAGTAAAATCATAGCTGAACTCGGGAAAAAGTTTTAGACTATGCAGTTTTTGAGTGACAATCAAGCAGTTCTAATATGACAATGAGCTGATAAAACACTGGTTAGTATCGCATCATTTGGTCTTTTTAACTTCGGTTCAGGCTTTCCAGAATCTTTCGACAAATGCATTTCCAAGGCTCGTTATATCTAAAGGATAAATGATCATGGGTATGAATTAAAATAATCTAGCTTAGTTGAAATAAGTACAACTTTTTTTTTCTTTTTTCTGGCAGGCCAGTTATTTGACGGCAGATGTATCTCCCCACTTTGCACAACGTCATACATAGGGTACGGCTGTATTGATACAAGATAGTCTCATGAGGAACTAATCGAAAATTTTAGCGTTAAATGAAAAACAATCGCTTTTTATTTGTCAGTAATTTTCAGTTCCATAAAGCTTCACAACGTTTTAAAGCTCGAGGTATCCTTCCTGACCCAAGGGTGAACCACGCGGGTATAGGCTACCTGTTGAACTGTATGCGACTGCGTGGGTTGCGGTTGGTAACGTTCCGATGGTGGTCGGAAGTCGAGGATTCAACTGTGACAACCAATAGTAACCCACTGATAGTGCATAAATAAACCCCCTTTAAAAAAAGACTGGATCTAGCAAAAATCCCTTCAGAGTAACTCATTTTTGTCGTTTTTGTAGAAACACCAGCCAAATATTGCTAGTGCTCAATGCGCGATAAAATTGCTGGATATGAGGCATTATTGGTACGGACCGGTGGTGATACATAATCTTGAAATCATGGAGTTGGTAAGATTTCCAATATTTACGTAGAGGAAACATAAGAACTGCCACTGAACCTGCAAATGTCTCCAGTCTCAAAAACAGGTGTTATTAAGCACATAGTGGCCACGCAGTATGCCAAGCTAAGATCTTGGAACCGATATCCCTCCTTATTGAATAAACACGTTTTTTATTTACTCGTTACTTGCTGTAAGTATATTTTCCGATCATTTTTAGCCAATCATATAATTTGAATGGCGTTGCTTGTTTCTTTATGCAAGTCCTGCATGCATGTTACACCACAGCTTTGAGATGAAAAAGTTGATGTTCAACGGATTGATCTGGCACTGTGGCTTAAGTGTCACGGATAATCTGTCAACAAAAAAAATGAAGCACCAATTTGGGGTCAAATTGGCAAAATAGAATTTTAAAAAAAAAGCTTGATTCAAAAACAAGGGCAGCAAATATCAATATAGTAAACAATTTCATGATGTACAACTCTTTAAGGAACACAATGTTCGTGCAGCATTTGTGAAATGCCTTTGTTGGTGGGTGCCAAGAAGTTTATCATCCACCTATTTTTGCGAAATACAATAAACTGGATTTGCATCGGCGAGACTGCTTCTAAAGGTTCCAATAGCCATACTTATAGGAACATTTGAAAATAAATTTGACAAATGGAAACACCATAATGGGTAAGAGGCACAAGGAAAGAATATTATGTATCTTTCCGATGCGCATGCACTCTCTCATTGGCGAAAGGGAAAGAAACAAATATATAGTTAACATAAAAATAAATGGACAAAAGAGAACCTTGAAAGCATGGAAATATACTGTTTCCATTTTTCTCTTGTCGGTTTCGTCATCCTTTTATCATCATCAATACATGGGCAGAAGGATGAGTACAGCACTGAGCATTTATATTTTCCTTGAGTAAGATGTGAGTACGGTAGGAGCCCTGGCCTAGTGCTCAGACTCAGAGATGGGAATTGAGAATCAATCACCTAAAAACAAAAAGAAATACGGAAGCCAAAGGCTTCTGTTGTTAAACCTACTCACTGAGTCATTATACCTAATATAATTCGGGCATATATAAATTCGGAAACAAAAAGTTATACTTTGAATGGGAGAGACACAGCCTTTCCGTGCTCGCCGAGAGAGCATCGCTTCGTGTCGCACTTGATTCCGCCCCCACCTTTTCACCGTCCTGTCATTGAGGGTGCAACGCAGCTCGGGCATTTCACAAAATCGAGGCCTGTTTTTCAGGAGCAGCTGGCCCGCAGTGTTTTGGCGGTGCGGTAATTGTGCCTCTGCTTACCATTGCGCACGATATTATTGGTGGGCTACCGGCATATCGCTAGACATCTCGCAGCTGTTTCGCCTTATTCCGCGCGATGCACAGAGTGCATCGGCACAGTCTCCACGATGCTGACACTATAAACCCAGCTTACTCATGTATGCAGTGTCTTGCCGGGCTTACTATCCACATCTCTCTCAAGCTATCTCGGGCTCTTCTCACGGCCTCCATATATATACTTCTAGCCTAATAACCGCATCTTTTTAGCCACCACCTTCAAAAATCCAAGGACCGGAGAAAAAGAAAAGGAAGAAAACCATAGGAAATAAAAGAAGATTTCCAAGCTAAAAAAAAAGAACCCCAAAAGAGAAACAAGCAGTCCTATACGCAAGTTGCAAAGCATAAATATCCTGCCCATATTTTCGTACTCGTATAACCACATCAGTGAGGTATTCCAGCTTTTTCCAAGCAAATCCCCTCTCACTACTTTTTCCATTCAACAGCTCTATTTCCTTCTTCCTTCTTCACTGATTTCACTACGCCACAGTTGGTGATGTCTGACACTATCATATCCGCTCTTTGATATCCAATACTTCCCACATCAACCCGTGTCCCTTAAAACACATCTGAGATGAATCACCAAGAAACAGATTCTAGAGAACAAGCCCTGCCCGAGCTAAAAACAGAGCCCGAAGGAAATCGGGATGCAGATGCTGATGCCGATGACAAAACCTCGATTTCGGTGCCCGTTGTGAAGTTGGCCCTGGCTCTGGCCCTGACCCTGACCTCACCCGTCATTGAATCCTCAGTAAAGCCCGAAGAGTCTTCGCCCACATCAAATCTACCGCCGTCCGTGGCCGCGTCTACTGACGAAATTTCGCAGCTGGCCCCAGGCAATGTGTGCTCGAATTGTGGTACAACAAAAACGCCACTCTGGCGCCGTGCTCCAGATGGGACCCTAATATGCAACGCCTGTGGTCTCTACCTACGCTCAAACAATCACCATCGACCTGTGAACTTGAAAAGACCCCCCAATACGGTGGTCTGCAAGACGGAAGTGGGTTCATGTAAAGGAGATGGCTCGTGTAATGGTACCGGTGGATCTGCGGCATGTGAGGGCTGTCCCGCATACGATAACCGAATGTTGAACAAAGCTGCGCTGGTAGATAAGTCTGCCGTTCTGCCTAAGCAAGGCAAGGATGAAGACAGTTTGGCTATAGCCTGCTACAACTGTTCAAGCACCATAACACCATTATGGCGCCGTGATGACGTTGGAAATACCATCTGTAACGCATGTGGCTTGTATTATAGACTCCACGGAAGCCACCGGCCCATTCGCATGAAGCGTAGCACGATCAAGCGTCGCCGGAGAATGCAAGCAGATAAGTATGGAGATGCCGGCTCAGAATCAGCCACTTCGGCTTCTTCCCCAACACCATCCCAGGCCAGCGCCGTTGAATCGCGTCCGCCGAGCCACGAGAGCCCTGGTAAACCTTTCTCACTACAGCACGCTCAAATGTCTCCGCCGATCGCTTCTCCGCCTCAAAACCCACAAAACCTGCGGCTTCCTGGTCATATTCAGCTGTCGTTCTACCCGCCGTATTCCGGATTTGGGCGCATGCCGAACGGACCAGGGCCTCTTCCAGGGCCCCCTCCTCTGGCATTTCAGTATCAATCCCAACAAATGGCTCCCAACATGCAGCCACATCAGCATCAAGTCCACAACTCCCTAATATCATCAACACAACTGGCACCACCGGTCCACAGTCCCCCTCATCTACAACCGCAACCGCAATTTGTCCAGGCACCACCGCGTATGATTGTCAATGGCGGTGCCCCAGTCTACTATGCATATCCGCCGGTTAGTGTGATGCAAACACAAACATTCGCTCATCTCAGTCCGAGCCCTGTGCATCGGACAAGTCCACCACAAACGCACCGGAAAACACCACTGGGGTCGTCTCTGCGGCTGTCTCCTGAGGCAAGAAACTCTTCATCTGCCCTCAGTGATCACATACTGCCGCTGATGCCACCCATAAAATTACCAGCACTCAACATTAAGGATAACGGTACGAAGCTCCCCGAGATCCGGAAGGAAAGTGCCAAAGTGGCTCCATCGGAGAAAAAGCGTAAGGCTTCATCTGATAATTCCAATGGAGAAGTAGTCAAAGCGCCACGTTCCATTGCCATAGACTTCACGAAGTCGTTTGGATCAAGCGAGATGAAGAAAAAATCGATGTCTATTGGAGGACTCCTTAATGATTGAAATGGTATCTAAAATGCATACAGTGGGAAGAAAAACTAAATTTGGCTAAGTATGGCTATTTGCATCGTCTTTTGTATTTACTTTTCGAGAATATACATTGGACACTAACACACTACATACAATTGTAATATGGAAATACCAAATTTCCTGACACGTAGCTATTTTTATTCTCTCTTCCACTTGTACTTTTGTTGCCAATTCTGCTAGTTCTATTTTTTGAATCTCGCTTTCTCCAGACGCATTAGGCTAAGTCGGATTAGAGCATCCTGCGGATGGTGTACATTTTGCACCCAAGTAAAAGGTCACGTGCGCTTGCCTGATTGATGCACCTGATAACGATGGCACGGACTCGTCATCTCCCACAGTAATATAGCTGGGAATTATATTTCTTTTCTAGATAATAGAATCACATAACTTATTCTCAACGAATTTCTCCTGTTGATTTCTCCTAGTGAACTTTTTATAAATCAGTTACCTTCCAACACCCATTCTTTTCGTTTCCTTTTACTTTTTTCTTTGAAACATGTCTGTCGATGAATCGTTTAGTAGAAAAGCCAAGGACGTTGCTGCCGGTTTCATTGGTGGAGCGACACAGGTCCTCATAGGCCAGCCAGCCGACTTGATCAAGATCCGGCTCCAGACTTCTACAACCCCAACTTCATCAGCCGAAATCATCAAAAATGTGCTCACAAAAGAGGGCCCATTAGCATTCTATAAGGGAACTTTGGCCCCACTTTTTGGGGTCGGTGCATGTGTCTCGCTTCAATTCTATGGTTTCCATGAGACAAAGCGTCAACTCCTCAAACAAAGTGGCGAGGACCAGCTTCTGCTCTGGCCACAGACGTACATTGCTGGAGCCATGGCTGGAGCTGTTAATACGCCTGTGACTGCGCCTGTTGAACAGCTCCGTATTCTCAGTCAGTCTAGCACAAAGTCTACATCTCTCAAGGATACCGTCAAGGTAATTTATAATGCTAGAGGATTGGCTGGGCTCTATAGGGGTACCACAATCGCGCTAGTTAGAGAGGTTCAAGCGTACGGAGTGTGGTTTCTCACATATGAATCATTGATCCAGTACCTTATTGGACATCGTGGATATAACCTGCGGAGCGACATTCCTACATTGGAGCTCTTGGGATGTGGTGCCTTGGCCGGAAACGCTCTTTGGCTTAGTAGTTATCCATTAGACGTGATCAAAAGCAATATCCAGAGCGATAAGTTCGGAAGCGAGTCTAAATTTAATGGTAAAATCACATCTGCCACCAGAGCCATCTGGGCTGCAAACGGTATCCGCGGTTTCTGGAAGGGAATTGTGCCATGTCTTTTAAGAGCCGTCCCTTGTAGTGCCGGTACATTCGCTGCTGTGGAGACTGCGTTGAGATTAATGGGTTAAGTCCACCCTGTACTTCTCTGGCATTTCGGTTAAGGGACAATGGAGCGACTTTTAGTCACATTGACTATGAATATACCGTTAACACAAAGGTACATATATTATTGTAAACCGTTACGTTGTCTGGTTATTTCTTCAATTAATCACTCACTTGACCACCGAACCTTATTTAGATTGAGAAACTTTCGCATCTTTAAGCTGACATTCTTGTA
>JAJMIV010000009.1:37446-73379 GCA_030563445.1 Metschnikowia gruessii
TGAATGAGGGATGTTGTGCAAATTGAATAATTGGACATGTACTTGGATCTGTTATCAGTGCGCTATTTATCTTTTTGATCTCCGATTCGCCAAGGTGTCGTTTCTTTCAAAGCATACACCAAATCTTATATTCTTGTAAGTTTTTCACTTCTACTTATTTGAAGTTGAAAATCATCAAAGCGATTTTGAGTTCACCTCATAAGATATGCTTCGAAAGAGAAATTCTGAATCAGAGAAACATGATCGTCTAGATAAATTGCGGGTGGGCATTGCGGTCTGGCCAGAATATCTAGATTGCCGTTTTCAGAAACAATTGAATAGTTCTGGTGGTTAGTTTTACTGACTGCGAGACTCTAATTATAATTTAATTCTTATTAATCGTGAAAGATATTAAATTTTGCAAATATTTTTATTTTATCATGTGATTTAACTTTTGTAAAAATCTTTATGAGTCCTAAATAATTTTAAGAAAACAGAATCAGTCATTCAAATTTAACTGACTTTTGTTTTTTTGAAGTAATTCTACCCAAATTTAGTAGACAAGATATTTGACTAATAGCCAGACATTTTGTAAGTATCACTTCCAAAAGTTTAGTAAGAGCCTATTGTTCGTGTCTTCCTTGGGTGAGATCTTTTAATTTCCTCATGTTTGCTCTCCCCCACGCCACCAACCCCGGATTTCTTCGCACCTTCACTTCAGTTACATAAAACTAAAACCTATCTTCTTCCTTACATACTAGAATAAGAAACAAAAAAATGCTCCATATCTTCCGTCCTCAGCACGTATCACTTGCATGTCGGACCGTGGTTCCTGCTAGAACACTCTTTGGCTGGCTCACTAAGTACAATAAAAAACTCATCTATCCTCCTAGCCCCAGCCAAATCTCCACCAAAAACAGGCTTTTCCCAACATATATCGAAACACCAACTGAATTGGGCACGGTGGTGCTTGGGAAAGAACCGCTTTTGCTCAACTTCACATTTCCTGGTGATAAAGAATCCAACCACGTGACGCAAGCCCTTTTTGATGTGCTCTCCGATTCAAAGAAGTACCCATTGGACGTCTCCAAGGCAGTCTCTTTGGCCAATATTGCATGTGATTCGCCTGGAGGCAGAGAACTTCAGCAAACATACGCCGTGAGCAAAATTCCTACTATAGTCTTGCTCAAGAAACAAATGGTTGCGGATAGGTTTATTCCCTCTTCTAGTAGCCATGTCGGTGACGATTTGGTAGAATTCATAAAGGGCATTTACTAGTGGTCTCCGTAATCAAATCCACGTGCAAGCGGAGTAAACGACAAAAGGAGAAACATTTAGTTAAGACTAATTTAAAATTTTATTCTATTTTATTTTCGGGTTGATTGACCTCTTCAATCAAACTTGGTTTTATTTACATGAAATGTTCAGTATTTCCTCTCTTGTTCTCGGGTGCGGTTATACTGGGAGATAGCATTTCGCCACCACTGAAGCCATATGCTTAAAACAGCAGATGTTTTTAACACACATTAGAAAAACATCCATTGATGCTTTCTAAATCTACTCCCAGCCATCTTTCCATCTCTTTTTCCACAAGTTACAGTCAAACTCGGGCTTGCCTAGTTTTATATTGACATCGTTATGCGCACCACAGAGCCACTTACCAAAAGAGTCCTGGGTCTGTGTTTCGGGCTCATGTTTAACAGTATACTGCCGGAAATCCTCGGCACAGAACCAACAAGGGTAGAACTGACCGAAAAGATTGACGAACTGTTTCATATCCGCCTGTTGCTTGGAGCTGGGGGTTTCTGGGTATGTCGCAGCAATCAGGTGAAGCAATGTCCACGAAGAAGTGCCAAGTTTCTCAACATCTGGTGGACTATCTTGCTTATAAGAGGCCTCTGGTTTTCCTGGTGTTACCAGGGGAGTGGCTGAGACTTCCGGAATCACAGGAGCAGCTGGCTTTTTTGCTTTTCCAGAAACCATCTGAAAATCTAAGAGCGTATTACAGGTGCGGCATCTGATATTGGTTAGCACTGATTTTGGTTGCTTCTATATTCCTGATTCTTTTGGAAATTATACATACGGCTTCCCATCTTTATCGTAGACGATTTTACGCCCAGAAGCTCCAAATACTGGCTTCGATACGTCCTTTTCAGACTCGCTCGTTTCGTTTGTCATGGACCGATCGTATATTAGTAATGTAGAATTATGGGCTCCGATCTGTTTAACCTGGTGCGAAGGCAATGTACACGACCAGATCTAGTTAGGCTTTCACCGAGGAAGCCAACAGGCCTTTTCATAGGAGAGTGTACCTCATATTATGATCTTCTAACACTATGCTAAATGGTATCACTGAAATTCTTGTGTGATTTTTTGGTTGAAAGAAACAAAATTGGGTTTCATTGGCTGCGGAATCCTTATAATTTATGTAGGCGAGAAACCAACGAGACTTTTGGGATAATATAAATTAAACTATGCGGACTTACTCTTGTCTGGAAACCAATAAATAAATAACTTTAACCGACACATTTTTAGTCTGGTAACTCACCCTTTGTTTCTTTCGACTTTTTTTTTTCTTTTTAATGATGCTTCAGTTCGGACGCATGCTAAGCAAGCGACGCCCAAAAAAAAGGTGGGGGACCAATGCGCATCCATCAATATGTCACCAGCCCATCCATTGATGACAATTGATAACAAAAAAATACCAAACCATATCAAATCGTGTCAGATCATACGTGGCCAAATTTCAGAAACCAAAAAGGTATTTTGAAGGCAAACTTATTGGAGAGTCTTGATGAACTCGTTTCTTTGTCTGATGACCTCGTCACATAACTCGCCGATTTCCTCAGAAACAATGCCCAGTCTGGACTGGTAAAACTCGCTCAAGTCGCACGAGAGCCCAACCTCTTGCTCGTAGTCCCAAGCCTGTTGGATCATCTCATACTTATCGATATCCTTGACGTAGCGAGCCTCCAAGCACCGGATCTCCTCGTAATCCAACCACAACTCCTTCATTTCCGTAGCAAACTCGGGATTGTAGGAAGACACTAATTCAGATAAGTAATTGATTGCTTCAAGCTCACGACGGTGCTTTTCTGACTTTGGCACGCCTCCAAATGGCGTGATATCGCCCACAAGGGCCTCTGCGATGTCGTGGACCAAAGCGATCTTCACACATTTGTCGACATTCACCTTTGATGAAGGAAGAGCCATTGCAATAATTGACATCCGGTACATGTGGTCGGCAATGCTCTCTGCCTCCACACGGGGAATGTTGCGGTCGATCCAGCCAGTTCTTGGTTGGGTCTTCAAGAGGCGAACGATCTGCACAAAGGCCAACATGCTGTTGACCGGTGTTTTTTGTTTGAGGAGGTTCTTGATTTTTTCAGGTACGGCCGTCTCAGGCATCCATTGAGCTTCTGACATTTTAATTCTGAGGTGGTTTCCTTTTTATGTTTTTGGGCGGGGTTTTGTCACACAAAAGTCTTTAAAAGCTTGAAAAGAGAGAGATAGGTCTCACTAAGAAACTCTCACCGCATCTCAGTCCGTGCTGTGGTAAATATTGGGAGTGCATATGTACACATCAACAATAATAAAGACAATGCTTGTGTTGGATACGATTTGAAAGAGAAAAGGGCAAAGATATAAAGCAGTAGAAAATTAGACGATTAATTGATATGGTCTCCTGCTTCGGAATACCCGATTACTGGACGAAGGAATACAATAGTTGAGACAGCACATGTAAAGTACTGATCTGGTAATTGCGTCTTGATTGCATACAGAGGCAGTACACCAAAGACAGTTGAAACGAAGTACCCAACTTAGATTCGAGTCCCACTAATATATGAGTATTTATCTCTCATATGATGTATGTTGTAACATGAAAGATTCAGGTTTTGAAAGTTTGGGGTTTTTTTTCTTGCTGTGTGGTCTTCCTTCAGAATAGCTTAGTCTCCTACGTAATGAAAAGGAAAAGCACATACGGGTTTGGAAGCAACTCATAACATACTATTCATATTCTCGCAAGAGAAAGATACTTTTTCTGTCAAATCAATCCTTTTTCGAAAAAAAAAATTCTGGTTGCTTTCACGGTGAATACTAACGCTTATTCTCCTATTTAGAAAGATGAACTTTAGACCTGGCATCTTCAACATTCGCACCTTCAGCTTTGTCCGAGTGCTTCCACGGTACAGTAAGATGATACTAAGATCAACCAGTAGGACAGCAAATATTATATTTCCTACATCTATGTTTAGTATCGATGACTAATAGTTAGTAAAGACTCGATTTTAACAGAAATTTCAGAGAAAGGTTTCCCATATTCAGTCTTTTGGTTTACCTGGCTCCTCAATTGAAGGGCATGGCAATGTCGGGTTCTATTCACTAAAACATGTCAGATCTAGAAATCTGATTTCCAGAAGACCAAGTTCACGGAAGACTTACATTTAAATAAAAGGCTCAAGTTGGTTAATTGAAAGGCGTTAAAGAAGGATAAAGGACTACCAGGCAGACAGAGGGGTGTAATGTATGGCGAGATGACATGCTCTGTTCGCAGCCTCATTTTTGAGAAACGGGTATCTGAGTAAGATCATTCTTTAAGGGTATTTGAAAATTAGTATCAAGAACTGTTTTCATTATGGTTTAAACCAGGTGTTGCGTATAGTTTTGGTGTACATAGAGTCGAACTAAAGTAAGAGAGAAGACTGCAACAACTATGAATATTTCTGAAGCATCGTGTTGCTACTACATAGTGTTGAATTTTAAAGATCATCAACGATTCTTCCATATTGAAGAAGCCATCCGATTAAGGGATTTACTTATGAAAGGCTTTCATTCATTGATATGTCGATTCTGCCCTCCAAGACTGGTACTTTATATTAATTACATACCTCATTTTAGGGGAAATCCTGTGCGATCAAATCATGCCTCAAACACCAGAGGACACTTAGTTGCTTGATCAAAAATAAGTCAGCCCCTATTCTACAGTTTTGTCCATATTGTAATATGATTAGCCTTGGTTCAAAGCCAAGGTTTAAAGCTCATTCAAAAACTACACTTTCCACACAAGGGACACTTGTACGTGTGAGATTTATTGTGACTATTAAAACAGGGGGAGACCTTTTTCGCCAGGCCGAAAGTTAGTCTGCTTAAGCAATCAACTCAACGACACCACCGGCAGCTCTGATCTTCTCCTCGGCCAACTTGGAAACAAATCTGGCCTTGACAATGACAGGGACCTTTGGCAAAGAACCCTTACCCAAAACGATACCGTAACCGTGGGCCAAGGTGTCAATGACTGGGGCAGCAGAGGTAGAGGCAGCCTTGAGGTATTGGTCTCTCTTCTCCTCCTCAACCAAAGACCACAATCTCTCGACGTTGATTTGTGGCTTCCAGAAGTGGTTTCTTTGCTTGTGGAAGTATCTCATACCAACCTTACCGAAGTAACCTGGATGGTACTTGTCCAAGTTGGTTCTGTGGTGGTGTTGACCACCGGCCATACCACGACCACCTGGGTTCTTTCTGTGCTTACCAACTCTACCCTTACCGGCAGAGACGTTACCTCTGTGCTTTCTGGTCTTCGTGAATCTGGTAGGCATTTCTGATGTAGATTGAAGATAGGTAATTGAAAAATAGAAGAAGGCCTGAAGATTTTTTTTTTTCGCTCGCTCGCCTGGGCCTGCGCACGGCCACCGGGGCCCGCGTGCGGGTTCTTGTTTGCATCGGCAGTGTGTGCAGGCGTTCCCTAACTAGAGTGAGAAAGGTGGTGCTTAGTATGCACTTCAATTAGGTCAGGGCTTGGCCCTATGTGCGTGCACGTGACATGTATTCTGGTGGGATGTAATGAGGTTAGCACATTCATTTCGTGTACTGTGGTCTAGCAGTGTTCATATGTCTTTAATGTGCCAAAACAATTAGTTATGGATATTGTGCTTTAGGCTTTATTTTTATTTTCCTTTCCCATATATGGATCCCATATTTATTTTGAAAGTCGTAAAATTATATGGTCAACGCCGGGGATTGCTACTTACGTAAATTTTAGACGTGCTCGTTTTCTGCTCAGGTCATATTCAAAAAGGACCCTATAACTTTTCGCAGCCGTTGAGACCCAAAGGTACAGTTCTTCATTACAGAATTAAGCAAAGTCGCAGACTATTTGTAATGGTTCCTTAATTTCTCGCTCATTATATTCTCCTTAGCGAATAGCCCAGACCTCGTCGTATGTATGAAATCCCTTTGTTTCAGGAATGTGGCTATTGATGAAATAATAGGCCAACGCACACATACCAGAGAAAATGTAGTAGACGCCTGCGCCAAGACGGGATTCCTTGAGTATGGGGAAGGTGAACCCCACCACAAACGTAGCTAGCCAGTTCATGGTGACTCCCCAACTTTGTGCCAGGGCCTTTGCCTTTGTCTGGGTTACCTCACCTACCAACAAGAATGGGATAGGCCCAAGTCCAACTGCGAAAAACGTAATATAAGTGAACGTTCCAATAATGCACAAGAGCGCGTTTGATGCCGAGATTCCGTAGCCCAAAATGGCTGCCAGAACACCCATCATTGACACCGACGTTTTAAGAAGTGGCTTTCTACCCACCCGGTCAACAAATGTGGCAGATCCAAAAGTCACAACGGTATTCACAACGGAGATAAGACAGTTGATCAAAACAGCAGCATCGGGGAAAATGTTAATAAGCACAGACACGCCGTAAAACACAATAGAATTAATTCCGCAAAACTGCTGGAGTACGAGAATACCTGTACCCACCAATTTCGAGTTGTTGTACTCAGATGATGTCAAGTACTCTCTCAATGTGACTACGCCGCTTGTTCCTCTAGAAGGACCAGGCTGGTCCACGCCTTCCTCTTGTAACAAACTTCCGTCTTCTGTATTGCTTGGAGGTGTTCCAGTTCTCCAACTGTTGACCTCGTTACGAGCAGTGGCATATTCGCCTCCGCGTAACTTATGAAGAGTCGTGAACGCATGTGTGGCCATGCCATTGTTAAAAAGCCACAAAGGCGATTCTTCTCCGTACATGAGAATAGATCCAAAATTCACTGCGGAGATTCCACTTCCCATGAATAAAAGAAACCGCCAGTCGTTGTTATTGTTCCACCGTAACGCGAGAACCTGCGTGAACAAAATACCTATATTGATAGAAACCTGATTCATCGATCCCAACAACCCCGTATACGAAGGTGGGGCAATCTCATTGATCATCAAAGATGTCACCACAAGTGCAGACCCCGCACCAACTCCAGCAATAAACCTACCAATTAGTAACGAGGTAAATGTACCAGCAAATCCATTGAGTAGTGACCCAAAGAAGAAAAACACGTTATGAACCAATGCTGTTTTCTTGCGGCCAATGAGGTCCGAAATTGTTCCGACGTAAAATGATCCCACAAGACCGCCAATACTGAAGATCGAGGTAGCCAACCCCACCTGTTCACTGGAAAGTGGAATACACGATGTGAACCCTTTGCGGCCGAAAAAAGACAAGTCATATGGTATGCTGCCAGGATTTGAAGCCCTTCATGAGAGAATTGCCCCCGGCGAATTCATCTCTGCCATGTGGTAACCGAATTGAAGCGACCCCAAACACACGGTTATCACAGTCACGATCAATTTGCCAGTCAACGAATCGCGTGCACTTGCCATTGTAATGGGTCGAGGGTCTATTTCTTTGATTTCTTGTCCTCTGTTTTATGAAAGATAAAAAAGGATAATTTTTCCTTCTTCAAACTTGATATTGGTGGATTTTGTTGTGGAAAGAAAATGGGGATTATGGCAAATGTGGGAGCAGATAATGGGCCCGCACCAACTGTATATCCCGTGAATTGTGTTCCTTAATTGTACATAATCGCGTGTGTACCGTCCATTTCGGGGAGAACGCGCATATGCTCTAATTATCCCGTCAGACTCCGAGAGGCTCAGATCAGATCAGAAGAATTATGGTTGAATGAATATTTACAAGCCAAATGTATTAAATCTTTGTGGTTCAGATTTCCCTTTGAGCAACTGTGGTTCCAGGTCTTAAGGTGCCTTCTTATCTTGTCTGAATATGTTTTGTTGCAACCACTGCTAGATCACGTTCGCAACATTACATTACATAGATAAGCCAACAAAGTGATAATTGGAATCAAACCTACAATTAAATCAACACTCCAAACGTTAAGACTTCTAAAATATGGTCTTTTTTGACTCTAACGTATTACTGGTGAGCCGGTAACTCACCGAATCAAAGAAAGGCCTCTCTCTGAAATGTAACTTGATATGCTCTTTCTAGTGGGTACTTAGCATAAGAATTAAAGGCAGAGACGCATTGCAATTTGTGAGATCGATAAGAGAGACATTTCATATGTCCTAGTACGTATCTTAGTAAAAGGCAAAATTTAGTACCAGTTTCCATCTCATGATCACGTTTTATTAAATATCAAATTGACTATTTACATCGAAAACCAGCTAGGTTGAATGTCAACAATCACGCACTCTTGGGAGCTGGTTCCATAAGTGAACAAACAGGTAGCTCCATAAATTATTTACAGAAGGAGTCGAATCAATGAACTGGAAAATTACTGGTTTGAAAAATAGACCTACCTCGAAGTTCAATGTATGTTTCATCCACCTGAAGATCAGAGTGGGTTTTTATAGATGTGGGACTCGATAGTGGGTGCAAAATCTAGTCCCTATAAATATGGCATGCCATGGCATCACTTTTTTTATCTTTTTCGGCTTTCAATTTTTAGACAGAAGCATGGAAGAAGTGAATTATCCTGGTGGAAATTAAATCTTCTGATGTTTCCAGAAAATATACCATGTTTCCCCGTTTCTTTCCATTCAATGGTGTCATAAAATCGGAAGAAAGTTGCCAATGATCATCATTGGGATGCCAAAAACGTCTCTCTTCATGGTCCAACTACACCCAGCACGAATTTTGACGTTATCTTTTGGAGTTAAGAGAGTGCACTCAGTCATGGTGGCACCTAGGAAATCGCCAAACGCGATCTTGGAGAACAACTGGAAGTACTCCACAACGGACTGGTCATCCAACAACTCCACAATGAAAGTGGGCTTTCCGCCAAGCAAGTGATCCAGAGTCCACCCAGTGAGTGTGGTAAACTCGTGTCCGACATAGGCGATTTCGCCTGTACGCCGCCACACGATCGTAGGTGTACCGCTGACCTTGATAAAGTTATCGTAGGTGAGAAGTGTTCTTTGGAAGCACTGTTCCATAAAAATTAAATCGGATTCACGTAGCGAGTTTGTGCACGCGATGAAAGAAGGTCGATATACTGCCATAGATTCAGCCATTTTCACCAACATATCACGGGGGAACCTGCCCCGGAGATAGGCAATCAACTTATGGAATCCAGGAGTATACGAAAAGGGCTTTTTAATTTTGACGTAGATCTCCTCGGGGTCGTCAAAAAGCAAGTTGCGGCTTTTTTCAGAACTCTGGTCAAAACCCATAGTCAATGATAGTGACAGTTTGGAGTTCCGTGAGTAATAGAGTGCGGGGTTATTTTGCTTGAGGATCTCCATTGCCTCGCTGACTGCTGGGAACCTAACATTGGGGAAGTGGGTAGTATTTCCTAAGAAATATTGATTGATTCTTGCGTCGAATGGCGGAAATTCGGATGAGTTTTTGTAATCATTTACAGGAAGCCCAGGCCCATTGAATTGCGGTTCTTCTGGCCGCGAGGAGTTCATGTGAAAGCTGTTGGAACCATATGGCCTCGTGGCCAAAGAGAAGGGCGAAACCTTGGCTCTGTCGTGCCCATGCGGGGAAAGAGTGGGGGAAATATTATTTACAGATGTGGGGGTCCCCTCACTCGACGTTAATGGGTAGTTTGGGGTGAAACCCATGAAGTTATCCTGGAGAATACTCGAGAGTGTGGCATACTCCATGTCAGCAGCCGAAGAGAGAAAATTGGGTCGTTTTTTCTCCTGTCCGACTTGACTTCTTCCCGAGTACTTTTTCTGGTGTTGAGTGGTTTGTGTCAGGTTATGCTGGTTGTGGGATTGGGCTTCTCCGTCTCGTGGGGCGGAGGTAAATTCTCCACATCTAGGGCCCGACTTGTCTTCGCCGGTACGATGATAATCCTGGTCGATTTGGGTTGGTATGGGTTGTCCATTCATTTCCTTCTGTTCAAAAAGTGGATTCTGGTCGTGTGCTTGGTTCCGGTTCCTTCCCAAGTCCAGATGTGGTGTTTTCGAGCTTAAAAAGTAGTTTCCCTCATAGCTTGGCCGCGAGAATAACGACGGGGATTCTCGCTTACCCTGATCATTGGATGATACAGCTGGTGAGCCAGACGTTGAGCTATTTCTTTGTAGTAGGAATTCTGGAAGTGAAGCACTTTGTTGAAATTGTGTGGCCTGATACATCTAGGGCCCCGGACCAGGCCCGAAGTCTGACTCGGTCTTGATGCTCAGGGACAGATCCATGTTGAAAATCATACTTGGAGATTCGGGCCGTGAACCCTGGCCTTGTTGTGGAGAAGCATTTAGCGTTCTTATGGCTGGGCCAGGAACATCAGCCAAATACTTCTTTCTCTTGCGTGGAGCATCTGTACAGGTATCCTGGAGACCTTTCTTGATACAGCGCAGGCACGGCCGGCCGGAATCACACGTGACATGGGCCTTGTTGCAGTGGTTACATGCCCAAAGGATTTTCTTTCTTTTCTGCATTGTTAGTATGGATATTCTATGTGGGGTATCTTATGGTAAATATGGCACTGAGTGCGATGAGGACCATGCCAGGTCAAAAAAGAAAGTACGCATGGTTGAACATATCAAACGGCCATGGGCCAGATATTTCTTGGGTGTATTTTCTTTTTTCTCGTTTCCTCCTTCACTGATATTTCAACATACTAGTTTTGTATCGGTTTCATCTGTGGCCATTTCGCCTGGCACTATTGCTGTGGGGCATGTTGTGGAGACCATGCCAGTGATGCAGTATATATAGGGCCTACACTGCGACAGTGCGACGGTTGTTAGTCATACAGTCGGAGCCATGTAAGTGCACTTCTAAGTTCTCAGGATGCCAGAAATATACTTTACACCAGAAAACAATGTCCAGAATATTTTGGAAATGTTTTGGAGACCAGTTTACTGTTTCAATTGCTTGATTTGAATTAGTATTTGTTTCTATTCTTCTTGTTTCCTCATTTTGTTTCTCCATTGGCCGGTGAACCCTCATGCCTGGCTTTACAATTGGGCTGAGACTTGAACTGTTTTACATGGTTAGCTTTAAATACAATTAGAGTATTTTTTTTAAAAAAAAAGAGATAGTTTCAATAACAGAAACAAAAGTTACAGTTTCACATTGGGGGCCAGAAATACACGTACAATAATGTGGACTATAACCATGGCTTGAGTCAATTTAGACATACCTGCATCTGTAATAAATATTGGCTGCTGACGGTGCATGTTTTGTAAGGCCCTAGCAGCACGGGAAGAACTAAGAAAGATGAATAAAAAATAAAATAGCAGTGCTCAATAAAACATATTTTTCCTTCTAATCTTGGAATTCACAGCCATATTGAGATCCTATCCATCCTGTGCATATCCCAACTCTTGGCCCTTAAACTCCTCGACTATTTCTTTCAATCCCTTTGTCAAATGATTCATATTCTCATTTACTGGCTTGAAGTCGTCTAGCCACTGGGCAACTCCATGCTGAAGAACCCCAAGCGCACGAGACTTGCCGAAATCTCGGTGACCATATGAACCATGTAATGTTAAGCGGACTTCCTTGCATGAATATGCTGCTCGGTGCAAGATGTTATTGTTGTAGAAAGCGATGTCTCCCGGGTGTAACTCCACCACGATCTGACCACTGATATGCTTTTTCCTGCTTTCGTCGGTCGTTTTCTCTCGCTCCTCTGCTGTGCGAATTCGTTTGTGTGATCCTGGAACCACAATAAGACATTTATCTTCGGTCAATGCTAAATTGAACTGGGTGCCAGCATTTGGGTCTTTGAGCAACTGCATGGCCTCTTCCTCGGATGACACCTCCGGCCTAATTAGGTCACGATGCCAGTCCAATTCAAAGTCAGTGAGTGGATTGATGAGCATATTGAAAAGCTCAAGTACCAACCCATCTTTCTCCGTCTGTAATATATCACCGGCCACGTCCAATAACTTATCTTCAGAGTAAATTTGTTGAAATGGCGTGGCCATCTCTGCTAATGCCGGGTGCATGAGCCCAGTGATCCCCCAAATATCGGGACTGTAATTCGCAGGCCAGGGAGGGAATTGTTTTCCACGAGTCCGCACATCTTTCCAGTTCCCATCTCGCGCATACTCGACGACTTTCTCGGCTGCTTTTTTGTACTTTTCAACTTCTTCCTTGGTAAGAAAATTGCGGATCACGGTGAATCCAGTCAGGGCGATTTGATCGTGGTGGAAATGTGAAACCATTTTTATATAATTTCCAACGAGAAGGGCTCTTCAAAAATGCTAGACTGTTCTTTTTTCGTTTCTCAAAGTTTTTTGGGTATTTTTCTTCTTTCTTATCTTTCTTGTCGAAGTCTTATATTTTCCGATTTTCAATTTTACCATGGTCATGGTTATGTTCCCATGTGCCAGCCCACACGCGTTATCTTTTCCCCAACACTCTCTCGGTCCCTCTTCTCCACACTCTATCCTCGCGATGTTGCATTTTTCATTTGCGAATTCGTGATGTCGGGGTAAAAATGTAACCTGGTGATAATGCAGCCCAAGAAATCATCTGAAAATGGCAGCTAGTATTCCGTCGCTGGCGGCTAATTGATGTCTTTTTCTTGTTGATTCTTCAATTAAATTACATATTTAAATGAGTATTCTTAAAAAGGGTCTGTGTAATTCAATTTACTCGATGGTGTCCTCATATCAGGAAATCGGCAAAGTAGCAAATTATCAGTGTAGCAATTGAAGGACTATATATTCCTCTGGTATGTTTCAGCGTTTTCAATAACCCCAATTTACCTTTAAAACCTTCATATTTTTCTTGTCTGAGAGACAGCCTTTTATTTAAGAATAGCATAAGGCGAACGAGAAACCTCTCAAATTACTGCATTAATTCAATTGTGATGTAGAAGGTGTCTTAAACCAAAAGAAACCGGTACTTTGTGGTTATTTGCAGCATTTTGGAGTGTATAAATATGGCGGTGTATATAAATACAGTTGTCCGCTCGAAGAAAAAAGAATTCCATTTCCTGGCCTTTCTACGTGCATTATTTTCTGTGTATTAGAACCGACGCATTTAACATCGCCAAGTTAAGCTTTCGCGTACTCGGAGAAAAGGTATAACAATAGAACTTAAACGCAATGCCACTTAACTGGGGAATTATTGGTGCGGGCAACATCTCAGGCCAATTCGTGCACGACTTGGTGTTGAGCAACAAAAACGAATGTAATGAACACGTGGTTGTAAGTGTTGGTTCTTCTGTGGTTGAGAAGGGACAGAAATTCTTGAGCCAACATGGTGTTACTCCGGAAGTCAACCAGGGACGGGAACCGTTAGCGCAAACTTACGATGACTTTTTTGCCAATCCAGACATTGATATAGTGTACGTTGGAACTCCTCATTCATGTCACAAGGAGCAAATCCTTTCTGCATTGCGGAATGGAAAGCACGTTCTTTGTGAAAAGCCTTTCACCGTCACGGGTAAGCAGGCACGCGAAGTGTTGGCTGAAGCTGAAAAGAGTGGCTTATTTGTCATGGAGGCAGTGTGGACACGCTTCTTCCCCGTCCTAGGCAAAGCTAGAGACCTTCTCTACAACCAGAGAGTTTTGGGTGATGTGCATAGAATGACGGCTGACTTTTCCATGGCTGCAGACCTCCCTAACCTTCCTGCCAGTTCCAGAACAAGAGACATTAATCTTGCTGCGGGTGCCACTTTGGATATTGGCATCTACCCATTAACTTACATGCGTGCACTTTTGGCAGAGTCGCCTGCAACCAAATTCGAGGTGAAGTCTTTTCTTACGATTGATTCTAAAGATCATGTGGACCATTTGTCTACTTATATTGTCAAGTACGAAGATGGAAAACATGCTATTCTCACGAGCTCGAACTATTTCGAAGGACCATCGCCTTTCCTCAAGGTGGAAGGTACACAGGGCACGTTGGAGATGTATGCCATAAACCCAGCACAACCGAGAAAGCTTCGGGTGGTATTCAATGACAAATCTAAGAGTCCAATCGAGATCAATGATGACATCGTGACATCCGGCTACAACGGTTTCATTTACGAAGCGAATGCAGTTGCTGCTGCGATAGCAGCCAAGAAGACACAGTGTGACGTAGTGCCTTGGGCCGAGACGCAGCTCATGATGGATACAATGGACCAAATTCGGTGGGAGAACAATTTCTACTATAATGAGGATGAGAAGTGATGAAGAGGAAGAATGTACTTCCAAGTTTAAAACGGCCAAGTTAAAGTTAATTCCTTACGAATATTCTGCACAATGGCAGGTACCAGCCAGTGTAAGTCAAATATTGATATGACGTCAATGACCAGCAAATAGAAATGGCTAAAAAACAAATGGATTATTTTAAACCCATGCATAGACCCATTTAATCAGAAAGATAAAAATCACATACAATTGTTCTGATGTAGCTATCTTCTTACACGAGTGCAATACTTACATCCCTAGCGTCCTGGTCACGTGCGCAGGGCCAAAATTTTCCAGCCTACGGAGGTCGCAGAGTCATAACCTGTAAATCATACCCTTGCAAGAAAGCAACATAACTATCCAAAATCATTTTATGAAGATGGCTACCTTCCTCTCTAAATTCACCAAGCTCCCTCTCAAAGACGTCTCCAAGGCTGTGGACTCTGTTTTCCCAGAGTTGACTGCTGAAGGTAAAGCCCTTGAGGCCCAATTCCACACTCTTTCCACTAGATTGGATGAGCCAGAGACTTTGGATGCCTTGAACAACGACTTGAGAGGCAAGACCTTTGTTGCTGGTCAGACCCCTGCCAAGGTCGACTTGGAGCTTTTCTCCAAGGTGTTGCCTGTTGCCCAACAATGGAAATCTCCTGAGGAATATGCCAAGTTCAGACACATCTTGAGATGGGCCGATTTGGTGCAAAGCACCTTGGTTGAGGTGCCAGAAAACGAGAAGTTGGTTGTCAATTTTGACACTGCCGTGGCCAGAGAGATCAAGGAGAAGAAGAAGCCTGCTGATAAGGCTGCTGCTGACAAGGCTGCTGCCGAAAAGGCCGGTGCTAAGCCTGCTGCTCCAGAGGCTTCTGAGAAGAAGGCTCCTCAAGAGAAAAAGGCAGGAAAGGGCCCAATCAGTGAAGCTGACAAGAAGGCTAGTGCCGAGGCTGCTAAGGCCAAGAAGGAGGCTAAGGCTAAGGCTAAGGCCGAGCAACAGGCTAAGCAGCAGGCCGCCGCTGTGCCTCCTAACCCTGGCATGATCGATTTGCGTGTAGGTTTCATCCAAAAGTGTGTCAAGCACCCAGATGCAGACTCCTTGTACATGTCCACTATCGACATGGGTGATGCCGAGGGCCCAAGAACCGTGTGTTCCGGTTTGGTCAAGTACATCCCATTGGAAGACATGCAAGAACGTTACGTGGTCTGTGTCGCTAACTTGAAGCCTGTCAACATGAGAGGTGTCAAGTCCTGCGCCATGGTTTTGTGTGCCTCTAACGAAGACACTGTTGAGTTCGTCAACCCTCCTGCTGGTTCTCAGCCAGGTGACAAGCTTTTCTTTGAGGGCTACAATGCCGAGCCAGAGAAGCAATTGAACCCTAAGAAGAAGGTTTGGGAGGCTGTCCAACCTGGTTTCTCCACCACCGACGCCTTTGAGGTCACCTACACCATTGAGGGTAAGGAACCTGCCAAATTGGTCAACGCTAAGGGTGAGCTCTGTAAGAACTCCACCATTGTTAAGGCTGATGTGAAGTAAACCTTGCAGTATAGTTAAGTTTTCTTCCGGCGTCCCATACAATTGGACTTTGAGGAGAGGGTGAGAGATAAATAGAGGTGAGTGGGTGGATACCTGTAATGTGAACGAGTCATAGTGAATGAAATGCAACATATAAATAAATGGGTTGTATAATCCAATGAACCATGGTAAGTGGGCATATGGGATTTCTATGTTATTTTTAAGATCCCTTTGTAATACGAGTATTTATTTGAATTCATTTTTTGAAAGTAAGAATTGCACTCAGTACATTGTACCAGTATGGGTTTATTGATACTAGCAGGTACAAATGCATCTTGTGATCACAATTGAATACAATTGCCAATGAAAAGTGATCCAAAAACCCACAAAAAGACGGATAAAATGATCAATTTACCTTCAGATCTGTTGTCATATTGGGTTAACCTCTAATTGATGACTGTGAAATAACACCTTCAATAATGAGGAATTCCGCCCGATGCACAAATTTTGTGAAACTCGCCCCAAATTCATAGAATAAAGACCATAACACAAACAAAAAATATTGTTTTAGCAAAATTCAACCCCATAGACAAAACCTTAATGACCATACATCAACGCCATACCATTATAAAGAGGATATACTGCATCCAACATTCGCAGCCAGAGCCCAATCGCCAAAAGGTTTTTTTTACTTATGTCATTGAAGAATAAGCAAAAAATACTTATCTGTATATATTACACGCGATAACCTTCTTGCCCTTTCTTTTTGCTTTTTCGTTGTGGCTTTAAGGATATTTCTCAATCGCAACACACATTAGACCAAACACAATACAACACACTCCCTCAAAAATATGAAGCTTCTTGATAAGACGATTGCTCTAGAGAAAGATAAGAGTGGGCTGCTCTCACTAGTGCCCCAGGATAAGGAAGATCTCTGGCAACTCTATAACCTCGTCCAGAAGGGCGATGTGGTGGAACTTCTGTCTATCCGGAATGTCAAAAAAACAGATAGTTCCAAGGCTGAACGTGTCCATGTGCGCTTGAAGTTGGCTGTGGAGTCGGTGGATTATGTTCCCAGCGATGAGGCCATGCGGATCCGGGGTAAAACCACAGAACAAAGTGAATATGTCCCAAACCAAAGTTACCATACGGCCGAGGTCCAACTCAACAAGAGCTTAAAGATCAATAAGCCCGAGTGGGACGAGGTTAGTTACGGAATTGTGCTTGCAGCATCGTCCGTGGAGAAAAAGGCCGAGGTCGGTGCGGTTGTTTTGCAAGAAGGAGTAGCACACTTGTGCTTGGTCACAGAAAACATGACCGTGCTTCGGAATAAGATCGAGAAAGCAATCCCACGTAAAAGCAGAGGCGATGCAGGAGGGAGTGCCTATGATAAAGCCATGACGAAGTTCCTTGAAATGGTGCACACCACGCTCACGAGAAACTTCGACATCGAAAAGTTGAAGGTGATCATTTTGGCATCTCCAGGGTTCACGGCACAGGCGCTCCAGAAAGCTCTCTTTGACTCGGCTATCAAGGAAGATAACAAGACCGTGCTCAAAAATAAGTCCAAGTTTTTGGTGGTGCACTCGTCCACGGGATACCTCCAGGGATTAGAAGAGGTTCTCAAGGACCCTGGTGTGAGCCGCAGCCTTAACGATACCAAATATGCTAAAGAGGCCGCTGTATTCGAGGAGTTCCAGAAAGTTCTTAATGAGGACGATGACCGTGCGTGGTACGGTCCCAAAGAAGTGGTTCGTGCGGTAGAATCGGGTGCTGTCAAGAGCCTTATGCTCACGGATGCACTTTTCCGCAGTGATGATATTGCTGTGCGTAAACATTACATTGCGCTTGCTGACGACGTCAAGCAACAGGGAGGTGATGTCTATGTTCTCTCGACGCTCCATGATTGCGGTGTGCAGCTCGACCAGTTGACTGGTGCGGCGGTATTGCTCAAGTACCCTGTCGACCTCGAGGAGGAAGACGATGAGGATGAAGAGAGCGAGGATGAGGATTGAGCATGCGTTCCCTACACGCTTTTATATTATACACTAGAACGATACATGACCTCTCGTATGTGCAAAGGCACGCCGGAGCAGGATATTTATTGCAAGTCTTAATTTATGTGACCCAATGCGACGCCAATGACAGTGTATTTCTGTGTATCTGAGAAAGATTTAGTATGTACATAGTATCCCAAGATGCTTCCGGCCAGCATTGGGTGAAGGGTGTTGTAAGGTGTCGTAAGGTGTCAGTATGTGAATGTATACACTGTGGTGTGATGAAATAGCTCGAGGTCTTTTGGGAGCTTTGACCCCATCGCTCTATAAGGATATCCTTTTACATTGAACAGCGATGCCATATCTCATCCTTAGCCCACGCATTCATTACGATAACATACGAGCCATTCATAGCTGTAGCACGTTAGGTTTCAGCCCAGAGATTTGGGTATACCAGACATATCCCCCACGGCCATAAATCATGGCATCCTGGGCCAAGCCGTAGCAGAGGGCCAAAAGCGATCCTCTCTTCACATAGTTGAATTTCTGCACCCGTGTCATATGTTTGTACGAGCCAAACGCATACGAAGCGGCAGCTCCTACGACGGTTGTATTGATAAAATCGGTGGTTCCTCGCGTAAAGTCCAAACCGGCCTCAAGACCCAAAAATGCTGACACTCCAATGGAGTACTTGACTGCCAATGTGGCAGCTTGTCTAAACCCGGCTAAAAGCATGATGTAGTTCTTTTTCTTGTGGTAGAAGTACCAGCCACCAACGGTTCGTGGGAGCCGGTGGGCATTTTCGGTGAGATACCGAAGTGATGAACTTTTGATCCCAGAGAAAAAGCCTTGCCCACTCCCAACCATTGCGGCCACCACTGATACGGTATAGAGCCTTTCTTTTGGAAAAAGGTGGAGCCTCTGGTTATTTTCGTTTGGATCGGGGGTTATTTCAGTTTCAGACATATTTGAAAATGCTTTATGGTTTCTTTAGGGTATTAAGTGTTGTTTCTCTTCTTTGTCTTAATGGACTGGTCTTCTGATTGACCTCTCAGCTGTAGGATGCTCAGGCTCATGTTCACTGCAGACATGCGCACCCCAGGAATTGTAGGGGACGACAAAGTAGCCTTTGGCTGAGACAATACACCAGGTCTAGGTTTAAGATTCATAATAATAAAAGGCTTTGTGATGGAAGATATTAGCTGAATTATATTCTTTACGTTTTCTGGCTCAAAATAATTTGCGTCTGTTCAACGCAATAGCTAATAGAGAGTATTGTGAGAATATCCACCGCTCTAGTGATAGGCTGGTGCAGCCATGGAGAACACACGAATATTAGATTAGGCTTCTAACGTATTTCAATTGAAAGAACAAATCCAAGCAATTTCTTCTCGGTGTTTAATATTTTGTAAGTCATTTTTAAGATGAACTTCTCAAAATTCATTAATTATTGGCTAGATTGGATGTTTTAAATATTACTGCTCACCACCAAAGCTACCAAACAGTGTACCAGAACAAAGCAGCAGGGCGAAATTCACACAAGCCGCAGTCGAACTTTTTCTTTGATGATACTTTCTTGAAACTATAACTGATTACTCTTTGGATTTCGAAACTTGTATGCAGCTGCATAAATATACTGCTGCTTCTTTTCTATCTTTGGATAGTGGGGAACATTGGTCTGGTCCAGTGAAGCGATCCCAATAGCGTGAGAACTCCCGGTGCTATAACATGTGTAGAAGAGTACAATACCTAGAATCTGTATTCCAAATTAACAGATGATAATTAAGCCAAGATAATATACACTACATTTACGCGTTGACATCCTCTCAAAGATGCTAAATTTTAAATAACTGAATCAAACGTCTAACTAAATGCTCACGCACACCTCAGATCCAAGGCGCACGCTTTTCCAGGGTCTCATTCTAGAGGTATAATGACCACAAATGCACCAGGTTCGGACTATTGGAAGAACAAAATGGACAAAGAAAACTAGAATTGGTATATAACTAGAGGGTATCTTCTTTTTCGTATTCTTTCTGTCATTCCCGTCCCTCTCGTTGATAAACTACTGGTCCAAGATGGACTTGACGAACTCCACGTAATCAACGTTGCCGTCTGCGGTAACATTGACACCCTTCAACAATTCATCCACCTCCTGGTCACTCAACTTCTCGCCAATCGAGGTCAAAATGTACCTCAACTCACCCACACCAATGTATCCAGTCTGGTCCTTGTCAAACACCTGGAAACCCTTGATGTAGTCTTCAGGAAGTCCCAATGGCTTGAATCCATCGGGTCTGTTGATGATGTTCTGGTAAGTGTCAAAATCAAACTCCTTCAGCTTGACTGATTCTTGTAATTGGGCAATTTCGGCCAAGGTAGGGTTTTGGCCCACGGCACGAAGCAAGTCGCCTAAGTGCTCAATAGGGATCTTTCCGGTACCTTTCTTGTCGAAAAGTGCAAAAGCGTCTTTATAAGTTTTCGTGTTGGACTAAAGGAACGGATGTTAGTACTTGCGTTTGTATAAGCCTGTTGGTCAGAGAGTCACAGAAAAAATCGTATTCAAATCACCCAGAAAGCCTCGGTTTGCCTTTGGAGATATCCATTTGTTTTAGTTTATTATCATACCATTTCTGTTGTGTTTGCAGTGTTTGTCCTTTGTTTCTTGTGGTACGCACCTGGCCAAGTTTCTAGAATAAAGATCAGTCCAGTGTTTATGTCTGCATATGCGCACGTGACCGGTGTGGTATTTTTATAGCCGGATGTTTGCGCGTTTTTTTTTGTTTTGGTTGTTTTGGTTGCGTTGTTCGCACTTAGAGGAAGGTGATCGTTGTAAAACTCGGATACCATGAAAGTGTCTAAAACCATAAAATGATTATCAACATTATATGGGAATAGAAACTGGAGCTGGCTCTTGGCTCTTGGCTCATCATTGAGATATTTAAGTCTAAATCTTGGAGTTCTTACGAAATGCCTCGGGTTTAATGACTGGACTTCAATTACGGAGAAAATCCCAGTTCCAAGCACCCAACTCTACCTGCCAACTTACAGATAAGTCACAATGACCCATCCCATAGATACCAGATCCATAACTAGAAGAAATTTTCAGGAGAATCTCATTTTAGAATAAGGTAGCTGGTGTTATATTTTTATAATACTTAAGGTGGTGGCTTTCACCGTACTCTATAATTCAATCACTGTACTTCAGTATTTGGGTGCGAAATGCAGCTGAACTTTTCTACCTTTGATTCTGTCTCATAACGAGGACTTTGAACAAAAGTGCTGTTTCGATTCCTAGAAACTTTAATGGTTCTTAAATAAATACCTGGCTCTCTCTTAAATATTGAAAATCTTCTTTTGTTTATATAGGTTGCACTAAGTTCAAGATGAGAGTAGGATCAACCTTTATTATCCCAGGGATCTTTCTTCGTTTATACACCCCTCACCCTGTGCTAAGATAAGTTATAATGATACCCAGAATTAGAGACGGGGCTTTCAATTTGGAAGACTCTATGAATCTTTAAATCTTTTGTTGGTGATACCAGATTTGATTATTTACGCTTTGATGTGCTGTTACCCGTTCTTGATGCGCAAATATAATCTGCGGTGAAAGAGATAACACGGCCAAAGAGTAACCTTGCCACCAGCTCGTCTTCATCAAAAAAGTTTTGGTTCACTTTCTTATAAAGCTGTTAAGTAAAGTTCTATTTACTGATAGTTTTATTATCTCTAATATCACAGATAGGAGATTCGTCTTTTGTCGCTATGAGCTTCATATTACGATAAATATTCCCCGGCATCAACAGTAAAATTTTGTCAAAGCCGTCAGTTTCCCAGGAGACTAATTCCTGTATTTTAAATGCAGCTTTATAGATTTTTTTTACTCTTGAATGTATGACCAAAAGTATTTTTACCACCTCGTGTGTGTCTTTTCTATAATGTTTTGAACTACTTGACGAAATATCAATCCTTGAGGAATTCTTGTTGTTAGAGCGCATACTCGGTCTAAGGGATCAAATTTAATCAATTTTTCATAATTCTCCAATTTCCTCTTTCGAAAATTCATACTCCCTTAACCGGGAATATTTCTTAGTATGTTTCCTTATTGCGTTTGTGCCTTATATTTTAAAATGCTCTTTTTTTGGGGTGAGGAAGGGAATGAAAAAACGTGTTTCAATTGTATTCCGGGATACATGAAAAAGTATCATAGGCACCGTAATCTCTTTTTTTATCTAGATCAAGATCTTCATTTTCTATCTTACACGAGTTAGGAGCGTACTTTATTAGGTTACATAATAAAGTAATTCAAAAGGTGCCCGATATGTATTCTAATCTTACTTTCTTCTCCCTATTAAATCCCTGATATACCAAACGAAGTCTTTTTTTAAAATACCCTCTTCCTTAATTTTTCAACATTTTACCCTACTGATTATTTGCGCTCATTTTCTTCCCCGCAAAGGAGCAAGTTTTTACCCTGAAACTCATACTGGGTACCCCAAACTTGCCATTTCCACTTCTTTAAAGTCGACACCACTTATTTCCACGATACATAGCACGAAATTTTTGAATATATTGGCCCTTGAGACTATTTCACTCGGAAGAACAAAATTCAAAAACTCTATAATTGCACAACCCCACTCCCCATAATGAAATTAAAAGTGGTTTGGGTTATGTCTACAATCTTGTCATCGATTGTAGCCGCAGAGGAGATTTTCGGTAAGCGTGATAATAACGAATACAACCGTGAGGTTATTATATTGGAAAATCGCTTGGGTGTCTACGTGGAAAAATTGAAATCTTTTGTGAATCAAACACATTTTAATTCAGAGGAGTTCAACCAACATTATAAAACTCTCGGAAAAGAGCTTTCAAGACTTCATTCTATGGTTGGAAAATTAAGTCCACCAGCACATGATCTTTCTATCCAGCTCGATTTTGCTAAGGATAATTTCAGGGCCATGGCAATGTCTAATGAGTTTCAGAAGTACCACACGGAATTGGATGAGGTAGGTGACCGGTTGGTTAGAAACACCAATGAGTTATACATCAAGCTTTTGGTATTGTATGATTCTCGTGGTATACCTGATTGCAAATTTGAAGGTTATGGGGAATTGGTTTGTTTCTTTGCTGATCAGTTAAGTGTTTTGAGGGTGGAAAGACAACGGTTGTCTATATTACCTGCAATAACACGGTGTGCCCTCCAAGTTTTGTTCGAGGAAGTATCTGGGGCGCTCAAATTTTTGGTTAGTCGTTTACCTAAATGAAAGATTTACCATACCAAAGTATTTTTATGGAATCCTGGTCCTTTTCTGCTTTATCTATATATATGGTAGCAATCAACTTTGTGGTAGTGAGGGGAATAAGGTGTGCAAAGTATTTCAAACAGAATTTCTCAAAAGCATTTGGGAATGGGTTGTTGGTTACATTTTTTTAGTCGACTTCATCACTTTTTGCTGTTTTTGATCATTTTTGATTCCTTTCTCTATAGAAAAACTGAAATGTTCCCCTTGAACTCTAAGTACCAGCACTCACCTTTTCTAGTTACAAAATATGGTAAAAACGTAATCGATCCAAAGAAATTTATGTGATTCAAATTCAAACGTAATTAACGTTAAGTATCATGCAATTCAGCGGATTAAGGTTGGTTTATTTCCGATGCTTTGACTTAGTTCCGAATTAACTTGATATATGTACAGTATTGGTCGAGAATGAGTATCAACACACATGAAAATGATCCATTCCCAGATTATCTTTTCAAATCACTGAGGAGATTTTTGGGTTTTCTCCCCTTTGTTTCTGCTTGTGTTTTAAATCCATCCGCATTGACTGTTTTGGAAATACGCTAGTTTGAGCTATCCTATTGTCTTTTTGCACCTCACCCAAATTCTAAAATGTTGGGAATTTCACCGAACAATCCCTACTCAGTGGGGCCTCTCTAGAATAAGAAAACTAATAAGAAACTTCCAAAAAAGTTTTCAAACCAGATTAAGATTGGAGCCCTGTTATGAATTCTTGTTTCTTTTAAGATATCGAATGTATGGTCTAAACTTGTGGAGAGTTTCCACACGAGAATACGAAGGTACATGAAACTCGCCTGTATTCTTACAATAGAGTTTTACCTTTTAACGGCCAAGGACGCATGTATGACAAAGTAAATTTTTGATTTTTTTGTCCCTGTGTTTAAATGATTCTGTGGTGGGCCGCCCATTTTTTCATAGATCATTGACCTTCTGAAATTTGTTTTCTAGAGGTTTTTCGTCGGCAAGAAATCTTATATCATGAAAGATTGGATGAAATCCAGAGATTTGTTTTGCAAATTAACACATAATATAATTGCATCCATCAGGAGATCATTACAGACACCGGTCTCTCTAAAGATACGTCTATAAATACAGATCCTTCTATTTTGAGGCAGAGAAGCGGTGTAACGTGAAATTTAAGGTGGTTTTTATAGCTACTGCGGTGTTTTCTTCGATATTTTTGGCTGCTAACCCTACTTATGGATACAGTTCAGATGGTTCAGCAGTGAAGAACATGAAAGAAACTCTTGAAAATGAAATTCTATGCCGAAGAAAGGTTCTTGTTAAACGTAATGACGCCAAGAATATATCACGGGACCCGGGTGAGATGTTGGCTAATTTCTTTTGCCGATTGAAGGCATTTGTGCATGAAACTAAGTTTGAAGTGCAAGAGTTCGAGTTGAATGCAGAAACTTTAGAATCTGAACTTGAAAAGATTGGCCTCGTGGTTGGGAAATCATCTCACAACAAGAGTGAGCTTTCCGAAAAGCTTAAGTTTGCATCCCACATGTTCAAAGTCATGGTGGATTCTATTGAATACTTGAAGCACTATAAACTAGTGGGTTCACCAGATCATCGAGTTTTATACTATCTATTTCAGCTCAATGTCAAGGTTTTTGGATTGTACAATTCCAATGGATCCCCTAATCCAGAAACAAATAGATATGATCTAATAGTTTCTAGTTACTTGAGAAGCTTGAGTTATTATGCACAGAGATTCAATGATTTGACGGATGTGCCCTATGGTGTTCGAAGGATGTACCGCATCCAATTTACACAAGCAGAAGCCACACTCGATTATTTAAGAAGATATGTTCCGAATCAAGAGCCTAATTATGCACGTGGAAAGAAGTTTCATAATGCTGCTGTGAGGTTTAGAAACTATTTCAACTTCTAGATTATGGAAGAGTTTATTGTATGAATGGCTTTCTAGAATATCAGAGGGTTCTTGTTAGTATAAAGTTTTACATACAGCAATAAGCCTTTAAAATTCTAGATAAATTACAGAAGTCTTGTGAGATAATTATCAGCATTCGGCAATATTGGATGTACAATCATACCCGTATTTACAGAAAGCCCACTGAGGATGGACAGCAGGAAAATTGTTAAACTTTGTTGGCATTTATGTACCATTTTTATGAAGCTTTTATCGTCCTTTTTTGTTTTCTTGTCTCATTCATCCCTTAGTCCACTCCCATTCTCGAACAACCAATGGGTTAACTACTTGCACCGAATCGGACACCTCTGTTATTCTTGAAGGACCACTCGCACGTAAAACACCATTAAAACTTAAACTTAGAAAAATTTTAATAAGAACAGGTTTTAATCATCATCAGTATCATTTTATATATTCTCGCTTATTCAGGTGACTTTCTCAAAAAGAAACTTATATGAAATTTGAAATTATCTCAAGCTCATCCAACACTGCCCACAATAGCATTCACAATGGTACCCTTGAGCACTTCAACCAATTGACCTGTTTCACTTATAGCTTTTTTTTCTCTTTTATGCTTCAATACAACCCTTGAAATTATTATGGAACGTATGTGCATACCGAATCTTCCTGTGCCTTTAATTTATTAAAGTGCTTCTGGATGCAGCACCGGCCACTGCCAAACACGCGCGTGTTCACTACTAGACTCGTCTCTTCCGTATACGGCCGAGTGCCAACAATCTAACTGCACTAGAAAAATATAAGCATTCAAGTTGAAATTTCGTATCAAATCATAAAATATTTATTTAATGAAAAGTATTTTGCCACAATTCCATCACAAGGTATTTTACTCATTCATTTGATCATAACAATGCGAACAATGCGAACAGTGAGGTGAAACGGCGAGGTAAAATATGCGATGCAATCTTCGAGACAACACGCGTCGTGCCCAGTCTCCACAGAAATCGTGCGCGACAGTGCGGAACGCAGGTCTGGCATTTTTTTATATTTTTTATACTCTCTTTGAATTTTTTTATCTCATTCTATTTTCTTTTTTAAGATAAGACCCTCTCCCGTGAATACCTCCCCTGCCATCCGTTTTCCATGTCTGGCAATGCGTCTTTGAAAAGACGGAAGATTAATCCGTTCGCCCAGAAACAAGAACAGGTTGGAGCTTTATCTGCATCTCAGTCTGCCTCGTTCTTTGGATCTGGGTCTCAATCTCAATATGGATATGAAACACAAGCTGGGTCACAATTTTCATCTCAATCTCAATCTGGAAATACAAATTTGGGATTCTTTGGCAGTCTGGGAAGTCTGGGTCATGAATCTACGGATTTCAGACCGGGAAATATCGTATCGCTCCGTGTGTGGAACTTCACCACATACTCATACGGAGAGTTCAAGCTCTCACCTTCACTTAATATGATCATCGGGCCCAACGGTACGGGAAAGTCGACGTTTGTGGCCGCGGTTTGCTTAGGGTTGGGCGGCAAAGTCGACTTAATCAAGCGGAAATCCATGGACTCTATGGTGAAATCTGGAGAAAAAGACAGTCGTATCGAAATCACCATGAAAAACGTCATGGGACAACCGGACGTGTTGATTGAGCGCAGGTTTACCCTTAAACATATCAAGTCCCAGTGGAGTATCAATGGACAACCGTCAGATGCCGATCAGGTACGCGCGTTTGTGTCGAGTCTCAATATCCAGCTAGATAATCTCTGTCACTTCCTTCCGCAGGAACGTGTGGCGGAATTTGCTACGTTATCACTGGAAAAGCTCCTTCTTGAGACTGAACGAACCATTGGTGATAACACACTCTTGGCCAAACACAAAAAGTTGATCGAACTCGATGACTTATGGGTTGACCTCACGAAAAACGTCGTCATTTTGGAAGAACAGCTTGAAAACATCAAGGCGGACGTTGAGAAATTCGAGCTTGAGGCCCAGAAGTTCCAAGAGTTCGAGGAAAAGGCCCGGAACATTGATATTCATAAGAAGCTTCTTCCGTACGCAAAACTTCACGACATTAGGGAAAGGTTGAATGAATTACGGGCCGAGAGAGATTCGGCAAAACGTGCACTTCAAGAGTTCAATGGGAATACCCAACCCTTGAAGAATTTGCTTAAGGATTCGCAGCTGCAAATCGCTGAGGCTGCCCAAGCACACGAGGAAGTCAAGGCCAAAGTTGCCCTGATCAAACAACAATATGACCGGCAATCGAAAAGGGCTGACAATTTGGCCATGAGTTTCTCGTCCTCGCAAAACGAGATCGAAAGTCTTAAGTCTCGGACAGAAAAGCAAAAGAAAGAGCTCGAACAGAGTGTTCAAGAAAAAGAAGAGTGCTTGCGTAGGTTGCAGCTGATTGAAACTCTCGATGAGTCCGTCTTAGCAGATCTCACAGCAAAACGTCAACAAAAACACGAAGAAAAGACCCAGGTCGAAGAGGACTTTGATACTTTTAAGGTGCAATACAACACATTAAAGCTGAGAATAAATGCCAGTGAGCTCAACTACAAAGATGAACGCAGAAAATTGGAAAGCAATGACCGGTTGGAAATCTTGAAAGAAAGAAACTCGCGTTATCGGAGAGAGCTCATGGAGAATGCCTATGAAGCACATTCCCTTTTAAGAAAAGAGAGATCGCCCGACCTCAAATATTGTGAGGCGCCTGTGGTGTGTTGCAGAGTCACTGATCGCCGATACGCAAAATACTTCGAAAAAGTGATTGACAACAACTCTTTATTTGCCTTTTTCTTTGAGAACGAGCAACAGTATAAAGCTGTGTCCAGTAAGCTCCCGAGAAACCTCAATGTGCCAATGAGAGTAAGTTCTGGTTCCGTTCCGCAGCAGCCCATGTCCCTGGAACAGCTCAGGAAGCTTGGATTTGATGGCTATTTGTCTGATTTCTTTACCGGGCCCGAGACTGTCATAAGGGGTTTGAACCAAAGGTCTTTCTTGCATTGTATACCAGTTTCCCTTAATCCTGTGGATCCAAGCGTCATCAAGAAGCTTTTAGAACCAGGGCATGGCGGCAGAACTCCTTTCCGCAGATTCATTGTTGGTGATGATTTGTTTGCTGTAAGCCAGTCCAAATATGGTTCCAGGCAGGTTTTCTATCAAACAGAACGTATTGCAAATGCCCAGCTTATGGGAGCAGAAGGCCTTTCTGAGGATGTCAAGCGTGAGATCCAAGAGAGGCTCGTCTGTCTTAGGGATACCATAAAGGAAATGATTGAGCAAATTGCATCTATGGAACCAGAAAATGCAAAGTTTCTGGATGAAATCAACAAGGTAGATGAAGAAATGAAGCAACTTGAGCAGGATGTGAGAACCCTACGGAAGAAACAAGAAGCAAAGCTGAAGTTGGAGGCAGCTATAACGCACATTGAGGGGCGTATCAAACTGCTCACAAAGAGCACAACACAGGACCACAGCGAGCAAGTTCGTGTTAAAGAAGAAGAATTATTGGAGCTCTATGCTAATCATGCAGAAATCACGAAGTCTGTGGCGAAAATCAATGGCGAATTGGTGTCTGAATTGATCAACTTGAAGAAGTCTGAAATTCTTCAACAACAGTGCCAAAACAAGGCTTTGTGCTTCAACTCTTTGTTGCAGGAGTTGGAACAAAGAAAAGCAGAGCTCCTTGAAATCTACAAGACTGCTAAAGCAAAATGTGATCAACACAAAAAGGGAGATGCGGCTGAGGAAATCCGTCGACAAAATCTCACTGAAGAAGAAAGAGAACAGGTGAGAATTCTCATGGAGAAGTATATGGCTGAGCATAAACTTTCTGAGCAGTTTGTTGTTAGAAAAATTCAACAGCTCGAAGATGACTTATCGGTGTTGGCAAATGTTGACCGCGGATCTCTTGAACTCTTGAAAGCGAAAAAGATAGACCTCGAGGCTGCTGAGAAAAGGTTGCCCGCAATGATAGAGAGAAAAAATGCTACGAAGGCCAAGATGGATGAGATTTATGTTCCATGGGAGAGTGAACTTTCTCGTATGGTTGAACAAATCTCCAAAGCATTTCAAAAGCGGTTTATCACCGTTGCAAGTGATGGGCAAGTGGACTTGAAGAAGCTGGAGCGCTTCAAAGACTGGAAGTTGGAGATTTTAGTCAAATTCAGAGAAAATGCCGAACTCAAGGTGCTTGATCATCAATCGCAGTCTGGAGGTGAAAGAGCCGTTTCGACTATCTTTTTCATTATGTCACTTCAAGGTCTTACAAAGGCACCAATCAGAATCGTTGATGAAATTAATCAAGGTATGGACCCGAGAAACGAAAAGATGGCGCATAAATACTTGGTGCATACTGCTTGCAGAAATAAGCAGTCGCAATACTTCTTGGTGACCCCAAAACTTCTTACAGGCTTGTACTACCATCCAAAGATGACTATCCACTGTATTTTTACGGGTCCATTTTTGAAGCCAAATGTCCCAGGTGAGGGATTCTTAGATTTCAGAGAATACTGTACGCCACAGGAGTCTTAATCTAGGTTATTTACAACTAAATATTAGTTATGGAAGCTCTAACAGAGGCCTTAGTTTAGTATATACAAGATCTGGTTCAAGGCTCAGCTTTGGGGTCCACGGATAGAAGATGTTTAAAGGCCTTCTCCAAACGGCGCAAGTAGGTTTCGTAGCCAATAACTGCCAGCACATCTGCAATGTTGACTCCAGGCACCATTCCGGTCAATGCGTACCGGAGACTCTGCATTAATAACAGCTGGGGGTGTTGAGGAAAAACGTTCCCTAACAGGCTGATTGATATGATCGATTCCAGTTCCCTCGCACGTTCAATGATTGCAGCTAATATTTCAATTGTTTCGGGCAATTTCTTTGGGATGGCCACCTGCGATAAATCCACATCCTTAAAGAAGTATGGATGTGCATCATATAGATCCGAAAGACGCTCAAGGTGACCCACTGCAATGGCCATACACTTCTGGAAATACGCCATGTCAACATCGGTACCAATTTGCGTGCATACCTCCAGGTAAGCCTTTTCCAAAAGTGGTGCAGCCCTCTCGGTGTCGGCGAGGCACAGTGGTAGATGCTGCTTGTTGAAAAAGAACAACTTATTCTCGGAGACCTTGACATTTCCCTTGGTCATGTTATCCAACCTGAACTTTGAAACCATCTCAGTCAACGACATCACCTCCGTGACCTTTTTACCCATGTGCGGGCGTGGCGGAGACCAGCCAAAAAGTGCCACGAAGTTGACCAATGCCTGGGGAACAATTCCCTTATCTGCAAAGCTCGATACACTGACATCTCCGTGGCGCTTGGAAAGTTTTTTGTCTTCAAGACTGGTCAACAAGGGAATATGGACGAATTTGGGCACCGACCAGCCAAAAGCTCGGTAGAGTGCCACATGTTTGGGTGTTGAAGTAAGCCACTCCTCTCCACGGATGACATGCGTAACTCCCATAAGATGGTCATCGACTACATTGGCAAAGTGGTACGTAGGTAAGCCGTCCAGTTTCATGATTACAAAGTCGTCATAGCGGCGGTCGGCAAGGTTGTACTGGGGCTGGAGATCTAGAATGCCATGGCGCAAGTCCTCGATTTTCTCATACTTCTCGGGGGCCCGGAACCGTACCACATACTCAGTATGTTTGTCACTCGAAGCATCATCCGCTAATTTTGGCTGTTCACCCGCCAGATGAAGACATTTCCGGTCGTATGTGACGTTGGTGGGAGGTTTGAGTTTCTGTGCAGAGTCCCTCAAACTGAGCAATCTATCCTTCGGACAGTAGCACTTGTAAGCCAAATTCCGCTCAAGCAAAACATCAACATACTTGCGGTAGATATCACCACGGTCAGATTGGCGGTAAGGGCCGTAAGGGCCGCCGATTTCGGGCGATTCGTCCGGATGGATCCCGGCCCACCGAAGACAGTCATAGATATTCTGTTCGGCACCAGCAACAAGCCGTTTCTGGTCTGTATCCTCGAGTCTTACTACAAACGTGCCACCTGTTTGCTTTGCCAAAAGGTAGTTGTATAAAGCCGTCCTCAAGGACCCCAAATGAAGAAGTCCCGTGGGGGAAGGAGCAAACCTGGTACGTGCTGGTGAGTCCGGGTGCACGGACAGTTTCCTTGCAATAAGCAGGGGCAACACAGGGGAATTTTCGCGATTGGCAGTAGGTGATGTGTTTTTTAGGGCGTTCTTATCTTTCAGTACCTTTTTCGGCGGCAACTTCGAGTCAAGAAGGGATTTTCCCTTGAGACTAGGTTTGGGCCTTAGGCTTGCAAGAAGCCGTAGTGAAATGCGCATAGTGTTGACAGGATCCTTCAAAAGATAACACTAAGGCAGGTGAAGATTGAGAGAAGGGATTTGGGAAACCTTCTGTTCGTATTGTCGGGTTATCTATTATAACTTTTGTGTCCCGAAAAGTGTCCGACTAAAAACGTTCAAGAACATCCTCCAGAGGCACGCACTAAATAGAGTTTAGATCGCAGAGGGCCGTTTTCGCGTGGGGAAGAAAAAAATATCAAGACATACTACACCCATCAATATCCACGAAGAGAAATGATTTTTGAAATTAATAACGAACGATTTGTATTTTGAGGTCTTGGTGTGCCCGAAATTCAAGCTTTTATTCAAATAGGACGGAAAAGTCGTACGTTTAATGGTGTGCTTCAAATACACCTCCGGAAACTAGGTTGAGTGAGAAAGAAGACGTTTGGGTATAGTCACTCTCACAAGAGTATCAGCCAACTTTGAAACGATTAAAGAAATAAGGAATTCTATTTTCAAATTAAATTAAATTAAAAGGCAAACTGCACTCTAAAGAACAGCAGATATGTAGCACTAACAATGGATGTATAGTGCTTATCGAACTTTACGTCATAGAGATGATGTGCGCCGCACAGATGCTTCTTTCAAGCAAAGCAGATGCCAGATGAAAAAGCATCCATTTAAGGGATTCCACGTTTATATTCCCGTATAAATAAATTCAGACGGGTATAATATTACCCAGAAAAGCGCACATTTGAATATTCCACAGTTTCATACCCAGGTGTTGAAGAAATGCCGATTCTTTTTTATTCCTTTTTCAAAAATGGTTCCATGCACACCCAGCTCTTCAATTGCCGCAAAATTTTCGACGCGAGTCTTGACAACCAAGACCACGGCCATCCAGCCATATCCTCCAAGGCCGCATCTGATTTACCGTTGAACACCTCTACGCATACCGATTTTCTCTATCTTGATCAATAAAAATTGAACTGACGAAAAAAGAGCACGAAAAGATCGCATATTCCCAACATGTCGCAGTATAGTAGGCAACAGCAGCAGCAACAGCAGCAGTCATCAGGATCTGCAACCGTGCCTGTTCTCCAACAACAACAGCAACAACAACTTCAGCAAACCCAGCTCAACACCCACAAGAGACACATGCAGCAGTTCTACCTCCATAAGCTGTTTGACTTGCTGTCCGATGCAGAGTTTCTTCCCCTGATTCCTTCAGACCCGGTGGCCACTGCTATCCAAGTCCATGAGACCATGGCCAACAACATGGCTGGGATGTCGCCGCAGTATATGCCACACACGATGCATAGATCTGAACATGTCGCTTTTTATGGTCAGGCAGCTCAGAAGTCCAGACGTCATAGTGGACAGTTCTTACACCAGCACCTTTTCGGAGGCAAGAGAAACGACTATGCGCAGTATAAGCTGGGCCCATAAAAAGCTCATCTTTTTTTTTGTTTGTGTTTTATTCTTTCTAAAACAGATGCTACAGCGGGTAGTGATCTGTAAGGTGCTATTTATTTAATTTTTTTGGAAACGAACGAGGAACGGTTATTGTATGGTGGGCTCACTAATGGTGTATATATATGTCCGGACGCATCGATGACTCGGTGTACCGGGGAGCCCGATTTTTTTATAGATGATAATAGAGCATGGCTTTTGATCACACTTTTGGTATATTACTCCTGTTGAGGAGAATTGGGTTGTGTATTTGCTTAAGAGTGTTAAAAATCTAAATTGGTAATTGAGCTGGTAGTGGTTTGGGTCTTTGAGATCATTGCTTAGTTTGATACCATGAGTATTACCTGAGAGAAATGGTTTTAGCAATGCTAAACCGAAAAGATTTAATGTCTCTTATTTTGGTTACGATTACTTTTGTCTGTATTAGTTTATGGCCATGATCTTGGTGAGACCTAAACAGCAGCTAGTCTGAGGCGAGATCACATATTAAATAATTTGCCTTTAAAAATCTCCTCTTAATTCTGGTGATGATCACTAACCCCCAAGAAAGTTCAAAAACAGATAACAGGGTGTGGTTACAGTAGATAATGGTAGGAAACATTAAGGGCACCAATGTGCGTAAGCACCATCTTAATTAAACAATTATTAGGTGATGTGCCTAAAAAATGTCCTTAATTAGTGCTTTCGTGGTTTTTAAACATTCATTACAGTCTTCCAGCCAATTACTATCATTTGACCAGTGTAAAACGGTGTTCTTATACCAGTACATCAGTTAACTAGGAAATTGCGAGTAGCTGACAATAAATACCAAACCACCCAATTTACACCCCTAATTTTCTTTACACTCTCATAAATTATGATTTATTCCGAAATTAATTCACAGAAAAATTAAAACTAAGATTCAATTTGTTGTTTCAATGTTGTTTCTGAAACAAGGTTATATATTACATAACTGTCAACTTAGCCACCCCAGGTCCTGCAAGGCAGCACACATGTTTCATGGAAGTAAAGCTAGTAGAATCGTGAGTGAGGCGGAAAAATGTGAAATAATCAATGCAAAGAGAATAGGTGAAAGAAATATTTTGAAATTATCAACGAAATTTCTTCTTTTTCTTTTCATCAACATAGTTTTTAAATTATTGGGTTTCTTGGAGTCATATAATTGGAGCCATCGAATTCCGGGCAGTACCATGTTTCCGTGGAATTCTTCACTATGAGCGCCCCCAAAACCTGAAGCACCAGCCGTTTCGCCATCGCCACCCAGGCCGAATGCGCGCATTATATAAACTCATTGTGGCCCCCGCAAAGCAAGAATAGGACCAAGGGATCGGAAATAACATAGGCACGAAAAAACTACAAATACCCAAGAAAGTTCAACAAAAGACTCTCAAAAGTGAAAAATTCCTCAAAAACATCAATTCTCTTTTTTTGTTTTTTGCTCCTGAATTAAAGTATAAAAAATGGCTGGAAAAGATGAGAATACCCTCACCAGCTGGCTGGACTACAACCAGAATGTGACTACTGACAGCTCAGTCATTGATGACCTCGACACTTGGTCTCCATATGATGAGGACATCGACAAGTTCTTTGGAAACATCAACCATATCTCCGACCGTGTCTCCCGCGCAGCAAAACAGGTTTTGGGACTGACTTATAACCAGCTGAACGTGCCATGGTGGCAGTCACGTGATCTCGGTTTAGAGGATGATAATGACGAAGGTTCGTTTGGTCATGCCTTGGACTCTTTCTTCAATAGACCCTACCTGACTCGTACCGAGGGCTTAGGTTCACTCAGGTCTCGCTTTGATCTTTTAAATGTTTTTAGTGAATCCAGTGGAGTGACTCCTTTTGGATTATTCGCACACCAAGGACCTTCGCCCAAGCAATATAATACATGTATGAAGAAGGATGGAGTTTCATTGTGGGATACTGAAGGATATTGGAGATGTTTGTTCCCCAATAATCAAGTTCCTGCCAAGTTCTTGGAGTATAAGAAGAAGCACTTGGCTGGCCAGGTTGTGACCAAAGATGACTTTGAGCAAAAGGCTGTAGAGGCTCCTTCGAGCCAAGATGGTGCGATTGACTTGGGAAAGCAGGGGACTTTTTTCAGGCAGTTTGGAGATTTCTTAAACTGGAAAAATACCGCCTATGAGAACGAAAAGAAGCTTATACAACAGGAGAAAGAAAAGCGTCAGAAGAATACCCAGTATTCATTCGGTAACAATCTAGGGAACGCAGATGACGGCCTGAAAATTTTGGTTGGCTCTTCTCTGAACAGCTCGACCAATTCCGAAGCGGGCGAGGTCGTTGTGAAAGAGACTAAGACAGAGTACTTTAGTGATGGTACCTCGGTAACCAGCAGTGTGGTGAAGCGGAGACCACAGGGTTCAGATTCGTGGGCTTCTGTTGAAGAAAACAGCGAGCATGGAAATTGGAAAAAGGGCTGGTTCTGGGGCTCAAAGTGAACTTGTGACTATTCCTTTTAGGAATGTTACAGGGATTGTCTGAGGGGTGTTGAACTCGTTCAGGTGGCGAAATGTTCATAACCATTGTATTTAGTGATTATATGTGTAAATGAAAGGCTTTGGTAACTAATTTTTCGGTTTGTTTCATTCTCTGGCTATTAATATAATTTTGATATTATTAATTTTTATCACTGGTCTTACACTTATGGGTCAGTTTGAAATTCATGGGTCTGATTCCTTTCTCATCATTACTTGCTGAGTCAGCATTGGCCCGTTGTATTGACAATATATCTTGTAGATACTTTGAAACAATTTCATTGTCTTGTTTTTAATTACTAGTTTTAGCCCCATAGTCTATCTTTTATTATCCATTTAAGAGAAGTAATCTTTTTTAATGACGTCCAAAGCAAAGATTGACCTCTGCTAAAATGAAGGCTGCAAATTAGGCCAAGCCTGTTTAATCAATTTACAAGAGTAAGAGCTCCACTTCCAAGACTAAACAGACGTGCCTAACGTGTATTTTCTGAAACAGACTGGAATATAAAAGGAAATTATTAATCTTAGAAAGTTAGAATTTTCAATTCAGTAGGTAAATAACGTAATTCCAATCGGGTCGAGAATCCTGTTGGGTCGAGAATGCGAAAATGTC
>JAJMIV010000010.1:0-72665 GCA_030563445.1 Metschnikowia gruessii
AGTTTTTGTCCAAAACCACAGCATGAATAGGTCTTTTGTAGTCAAGCATAATGATATCTTTTGCGTCTGATACTGATCCAATGACAATAGTTCCATCCATGGAGCCACTAGCAAAATAATTGCCATCTGTATATAGTGATAGAATTGATGCTTTGTGTGCTTTAAAAGATCGGATAGTAGTGAAGTCTGGCTTCGTCAAGTGTATGAGTCCAGAATGAGTGCCAAAAATGAATACTTTATCACTGAAAGTAGCTGTGGAAACTGGGTCTTTTTTGAAGAAGTTGGGTGGCAATTGATTGAGTCGGGTTGATTTTAGAAGCGGAGGGTCATCGTCCTCCTCGTCTTCGTCATCTTCGTCCTCCTCTTCGCCAGAACTTTCTTCTTCTTTGCGGTCGTCTTTTTCATTATTCGGGTCGATTCCTTCTACTTCATTACTCTCCTTATTTTTGTTTTGGTGTATCGCATTGTTGTTCGCAACATTCGACGAGTCGCCTCTATGAATATCTGCCTCTTGGCCTGGGGAGGGTGTTGTCTTTTCTTTTACTCCATTCAGAGGCACATCAATTGAGCCAGAAGATGAACGAGTTTCTGATATGTTGTCTGTTATAGTTTTTGTGTCTGCATCATCATCAATTAGCTGGTCTGTGGTATTTCTCGAAGCATGGTCACGAATAGTATTCTCCAAGCTGCTTTCTCGTAGTGAGCCTGTCGAAGCAGGCAGTTTGGATCCATTGTATGCACTTGGCGATTGTGAATTTGAGGCAGTGCCATTTTCTAGACCTTGTTCTGCCATTTTTCTATAATGTAGGGGTTAGAACGATTGTTGGTTATCTGTTGCACCCGAAATGTCCTGTACTTGCATGCTCAGTTGACCACCGAATGCTCACTATAATGTAGGAACAGAAAACACACTGCCTATTTCTTCTTAGTCTTGAATTCGCTGCGAATCAAAAAATAAGCCAGAACATACATATAATTGATAATGCCCACTGCTAGCAAAGGTGTTTTGGTACGCTGTGATCCTTCCATCAGAGCATTAATCCTTCAAATCGATTCTACTAGTAGAGGCATCGTGCTACAAGAGCTCGATAACTCGCATTTGATGATCAAAGGTGACATGGTACAATTTGTGAAAGACGAGCTCAACCGTTTATTGTTAAAGAACATATATGACCCGATTGATGCCGAAAAACAACCATAATGGTCCGATTATTCCAACTTTACCCTCCCGAATGATGCATTATTGGGTTATGGGATACCGGATTTTACATCTTCTTGGCTGAGTTTGCACTTAATGAGTCGTTGATAACACCCATAATATTTTTGTCTAACTAGTTTATTTGTTTCTCTTATTTTGGTGGTATTTGATCATCATTGAGATCACTGGCCATGGAGCTCCCAAAAATCTCATCTGGGCCGTCAAGAATATCTTCGTTGAATTCGAGCTTGTCTTGTCTTGGTTCCTGGGTATCTTGCAATCCAGTTATCGTCTCTGCCAAAAAGTGGAAAAACGTATCAGGCTCCATTATCTCATTGAGTTCATCAGCGTCCTTCGATGCAGAAATTTCCTCCTCGATCTTGCGATGATAGGCTTCATATGTGTTATAGATCAACCTGGATAAAACATTGAGAAGATATGCCACAAATTCTTCTTCGTCAATGTATGTGCTGACCTGCTTGTATATATGCGGAATCTTCATAAGCACATTGTCACTCAACTTCGCTGTCTTATCCTTCAAGCTTGCGCCGTCATCATTGAGTATGGGTTCACATATTAAGTTTGTGGAATCCGTGATGAAATCGTTAAAGGCGTTACTGAGCTCTAGTTCGATCTCTTTCTTGGCGTCGATCATGTCGTTGATGACCTTAGGTGCAGATTTCTTCACGAGCTCCAAGAACCCGCCCTGAGAATTAAAGTTCACCGATAAGCGTCCTGTTCTAAAGATTCTTATAAGCTCTTGTATGCCGCTAGTGAAATCCAAAGACGTTTCGGTACGAACAAATTGGATGTCGAAAGTGTTGAGATGATTTTTTAGCATAGTCAAGTTCTTCAAATAAAAGAGTTTAGCATCCCCAGGCCCAAGATGACTGATGGCGAGTGCCATGGCTCCATTCTTCAACATGAATATGCAACTATGCACAATGTAGTGAGCAATGTCATCGAACACCATTGAGTTGACCAATTCATACAAATTGGATAAAATCGTAAGCGCTTTCCCAACTGGCACATAGAGATCTGGGAACAAGTTGCCCTCAAATTCGTCTAAGATAGAGTCTCGGCCAGCGGACTTTCTGCGATTTCCTAGTTGCAAGTCCTCAGGCCTGGGCTTGTATTTGAGAAGCTTGTTGTCAATGTAATTTTGAATCCGGAAGATGAGTCGTGCTTGAGAGTCGTTCAATGTGGGTTCGAGCAACTCGCCATACTCGAGTTTGTTGTCAATCGCTGACATGTTTGAAGTCGTATCATCCTCAAACTCGTAATAGCTTGCTAACAAGTTGGTAAGATGGCTCAACTCAGTGATGCTGGTTTCCTTGAGAATCTTGTTTCTCATGTCGTCGTAAAATGGCTCTAAAATTTGCTTTAAAAATGTGTAAAGCTCGCCATCGATGAATTGCCTCATAGAAGCATCAAAATTCTCGTAAGGAAAATATTTACAGAATGTTGTGTTTTCCTTTTCCAACAACCTTTTGAATTGAGAAATCGTTTTCTGACAGTATTGCACGATGTCGGCAGAGTCTGTTTTGGGTTGGCGCTCGGAAGCCGTTAAGGTCTGTTTTTCTAGAAATACCCGAATCAAGGTGTTTCTTAACCTGAAGTATTGGTTAAGGACATCTGATAAAAGCCCCTCGTACTCCTGGTGCCCCGCGCATTGGTCGGCGATAGCTTTAATCAATGTTGAAAACTTGGTGTTGTCAGTCTGTTTCTCGAGATCATTCGTGAACTCGCTGTACATCATTATATCTAACGCCAAGGTATCAATGTCACCTTTTTTCAATCTTTCAGATACCTCTCCCATTTTATCCTTGAGAAAGTCTATGTTATAATTTCTGATCAACGTCAATGCTCTGGTGATGCACTGACGATACCTCGCGGTGTAGATTTCAGAGTCTTTGTATGCCTTGTGGGAATGAAAGAACTCTAGGTTCTCCTGAAGTTGGACCAAAATGGTGCGCCATCTCCCTGTCCTAATAATATTGGTTCCAGAAGTACTCAATGCCTTGCTAATGGACTCCAACGGCTCGAACATTTTCATAACATGGTCCATTTCTGAAGCTCGCTTTCCAAGTTCTTCTTGTTTGTTTAAAAGCTCACGGGAACGGCTAGCAAATTCTTCTGTATCTTTCATTACTTGGTCGTAGTGAAAAGTCAATGAACTGAGGTCTTGCGTGATATTATTGGTCTCTGTCAAGAGTGTTTGGAAGTATTCAATATTGCGATCGCAATCGGCTTGGAAAGCAAGTAACTGATCATCGTAGCTATCATTGATCTCTGTGATGTGTTTGTAGTCAAGAATAGAATTATAACTGAGAGACTTGAGGTACTTTTGAGTTAATGCGTCCTCCTCTGTCTGTGTGAATGGGTACAATGGAACGTCATTGATTGCAATCTCGGCCGAAGATTTTGTTTTTGAGTTGTTGACATATGATAGAGACATAGCTCTTTGTCTGAAAGACCCAGTGTTTTTTCCTGAATATCTTCCGTCTGAAGCCAACAATGGGTTGTGCATTTGTTGGGTTTCATTCAATTCCGTTTCAGGCCTCCACTCGTCTGAGGCATGAGCCACCACTTTGGATGCGATGCTTTGGACCGTTGACTTGCTTCTATTCCTTCCCATTTTTTAGAAGCTAATTTTGTTCCAGTGTGAAAGAGTATTTTCTCGAGTATTTATACCAGATAATCGTCCTTTGCAGCACTTGCAATACAAGTTGGCCTCTATCCATTCGGTGGTTAGACATGTCGCGTTGTCGAGAACGTACGCACCGCAGTACGCACCACCGCAGCCAAGCCCCGCGGGGCCCATTTACGAGATGCCAAATGAGCCAATTCATTGATATAGAATATAGCGAAAGACACAGAAAAATAATGATTACTTGGAGTAAGGCCCGTACTTTTTATAAATTTCAGATATTTATTAATTTTTAAGCCGAATACTCGGAAATTGTACCCAACGCCATCTGGTACAGTGTCCCTCACCAAAAACTGTTTACCTACACTACCTCAGACCAATTTCTGTCTCGAAAGCCAGTACATGATCTAAACCAAACACGTCTGTCAATATGTACGACGACCCTAGGGACGAGCCCCCAAAAGATCCCCATGAAGTTCTTACAGAAGACTCGGATGACGCGTTTGCCGATCTAGAGAAGGAATTTGCTGTGAGAAAACAGAAGTTGATGGAGGAGCGTGCTCGTAAGCGAGAGCGAGGTAGTACGTCACTCCAGGTAGAACGCTCTCCGTCTCCTCCCAAGAAGATCAAAGACGAAGACAGATTTACTGACAGTTACAATTTGCTAAAACTAGCGAACCGCGGTCGTCCTGCTGTCGTCCCGCAAAAGGCACCAGCTGTTCCAGCACCCCAGAAAGCTTTTCAAAAAGTTTCAACTGCGCCTAGTGACCAGTTTGCGGCGCGTCTTTTCAAAACTGAGGATGAAACACTGAAGGTAAATTACAATGAAAGGAAATTTGAGTTTGAAAATATCCCAAAGGCAAAACAAGTGACCCTCAACGAAGCGAATTCTAAGGACTCTGTCTCTGGAGAACTCCTTAGGCGCAGAAATATCGAAGAATACGACGTCAAGCGACTCTTAAAAGATGTCAAGATTCTCCGTGTATCAAAGTTATTAGCTAAAATTCTTCCTCCCAAGTATGAAGAACCAACATACCCCAACTGGGGGTTGACTGGTATAGTTGTCTACAAGAGTGATCCAAAGACAGCAGCTACAGGAAAGAAGTATATGACGCTTCGCGTTGGAAATTTCAACCATACTGTGGACTTATTTTTATTTGGAGATGCATTCACAAAATTCTGGAAGATCCGCTGTGGTGATATAATTGCTGTCTTAAACCCCGCAGTCAAAAAATTTGGCTCTGGCTTCAGCTTATCATTGCAAGATGATCTCAACAGTATCCTCGAGATTGGATCGCTGAAGCACTATGGACATTGTTCTGCAACCAACAAGCAGGGCCAGGCCTGTAAGTTTGTCGTGGATCTACTGAAGAATGTCTTGTGTAGCTTTCACGAAGAAAGCAAGTTAAAAAACGGTTCTCGGATGGAGCTTCAAGGAAGCGTGAAGCCAAAGGCGCCCATGAATAAACAGGGCCAAACAAGCCAGGCATTTGTCGGTGGCTCCTCAAACCAGCCGACATTTGTGCAATACATTAACGCTGGCTTTCTGGAAAAAGACACGGTTTACAGTGGTGGCGAGCAGTTCAACCAAGCAAAGTATGATAGACCTGTGACAGAAAGTGCCGCAGCAAAATTGCGAAAGCGCAAAGCCAACGAGAAGCTACGAATGCAATTGATCAATAGTGCAGCCCCCAGTCGCTTAAATGATTTGGATAAATTGGGTATTGTACAGCAGAAAGAGCTGGAGGTGGTCGAGCGCCAGAATTCTCTCCTGAAAATTAAACTGCATGCTTTCAAAAACAAATTCCTCACGGGATTGGGATACGATCCTACCTTCGAAAAGAGTCAAAGATTGGATAAAGTGAAGCCCACCAAGTCAATGGAGGAGCTACGATCTATTAGCAAGACCAAGAAGGTCAGTTTGCACCCCTCCGAGGAAGAACAGAGAAAAAGACGCCAGAAACAGAAAACAGTAATGGGTATAATCAAACCCGGAAGTTCTACGATTTCTCGGGCGGATGAACCTATTGGGCCAAAGAGGATGAGAACGTCGGCCAATAGTCCTCTTCGAACTCCGCCTAGAATATCTTCAATTCTGGATGATGATAAGGGAATGAAAAACGGTGGAAACGACAACGCTAATATCTCAGACAGCGATAGTGATTTGGAAATTTCTTTTGCTACCAATGCAGACCAAATGCGTTACAAGAAGGTATTATCTGCTGCCATAACCAAGACATCTGAAGATAAAGGCTCGGGAAAACTCTCAAGGGAATAACAAGAGAGACGGAATTAACACAAGTCGTATGACACTACTTTGAACATTTATCGGCCTCTTCTTAGTTCAATAAAGCATCGTTGTATAAAGTAGACTAAATTTCCATTTATTGGAAGAACTTTCTCATGGGTTTCTGAAAATCTTTATAAATAGCAGTTGTGGAGTGGAAGTGGACAATGGTATCACTTTGTGGGTTAGTTGAAGTGTGCCCCGTGTTATTTTCACTCAACTTTTTTGGTTAGTATTTCGTCATCCCTACTTTGTACAAGCAGGGCAATAACTTTTTGATTGAGCTTGCTAATTAAAAATGGCAAACTCTTTGAATTTTGAATTTTTAGTGCGTGTAATGCCTTGAATTCTTGGTAGAATTGCAATATTTGAGACAAGGTATCTCTGCGATAGCATATCTTCTTGTGTAAGCAGTCTAGAATAATACATCTGATTGTAGTTAAAATCCGTTTCATGTTCGAGAGTGATGTGATTCAGGGTGGTTTTACATTTTTGATACATCGACTATTGTGGGAGACATCCATAAATTCGGTTCCCCGAAATTACTTGAAACATTTCTCCTTCAGGGTGTTTGCGGAGATCTCAATTTTAGAGAGAATTAAGAGTGGACCATAAAGATCCATGGTTGCGAACCTTAGCTTGCCGTGTCAACAAAACAGAGTTATTTTTTTCGATATATTGCCATCACTGTTTTCTTGTGAAAGTAGACTTGGGAGCATGTAATATAATATTTATCGTGAAGTCGATTCTGTTGCAACTTCAAGAATACCTCGATTGCACCCAACTGGCAGGTCCCACGTATGCAAGAGAAGCTTTCAATCATATCCAATGTGTTAGGGTTTTAACTTAAGAGGGAACATTTTTCAAGTAATGAAACTTTTCGATCTTAATATATGGAGAAATTCTTGAATATTTCATTTTAATTCCACAAGAATCGTTTTAAACACTTGTGAAAAATCGAAGATTATTGAAGAATTTCGAAGTTGTACTCAATTTTTTCAAAAGTGTTCGAAAAGAAGTAGTTGTTTAAAAAATTATAAAAGAAAAATAAAATACTCTTTCCCCCCTAAAGATTAGCAATGGGATAAAACGAGAACCTCAATTCACTTTACTTCCAGATTGAATGGAAGACGATTGCCTAAAATTATTTTTTCCAGAACAATATCCTGTTTTCCATTTTCGATTCTTCTCGATGCGATGACCCCAGCTGTTCCGCCATCCAGTGGCATCGCGACAATTATGAATAAAAACGTATGCGAAGAGCTAGTGACACAACCAACATGTCTGAAACCAAACGCCAAAAACTTGATACTCCAGCCATGAGAATTTGCACACATTCGGGATCCTTCCACGCCGACGAAAGTTTGGCCATTTATCTTTTGCGCCTCTTACCAAAGTTTTCCCAAGCGCAGTTGGTGAGATCAAGAAACCCAACTGATTGGGAGTCAAGTGACATTGTTGTCGATGTCGGTGGAAAGTACGACGGTGGAAAGAAATGGTTCGACCATCATCAAAGAGACTTTAATGAGAACTTTTCTCCTCTGTATCAAACCAAGCTTTCTTCTGCTGGATTGATCTATAAGCATTTCGGAAAGGAAATTATCCAGGAAGTCCTCAAGCTCCAGAACCAAAAAGACGTTGAGATGCTCTATGAAAAAGTCTACAAGGAGTTCATCGAAGCCATCGATGCCAACGACAACGGTATCAACAACTATCCTGCGGATGCTGAGAAGAAATTCAACGACAGAAACTTGACGCTTCCTTCTTTGGTTTCTCAGTTGAACCCTCGTTGGAACACCGATCCAGTTGACAAGGACTTTGACGAGGCCTTCACCAAAGCTAGTGAATTGATGGGTCTGGCTTTCTTGAACTTGGTCAAGGGCTATGGTGAGTCTTGGTTGCCTGCTAGGGACATTGTTGAAGCTGCATTCAAAAACAGAAACGACATTCATCCTTCTGGTGAAGTGATTGTTTTGGACAGATTCTGTCCATGGAAAGAGCATCTTTATTCCATTGAAAAGGAGAACAATGCTCAGGGTGATATTAAGTTTGTCTTGTTCCAAGACTCCAGTGCTTCTTGGAGAATTTCTACAGTGTCTGTCACTTCTTCCAGTTTTGAATTCAGATTTGGTCTCCCTGAGCCTTGGAGAGGTGTCAGAGACGAGCAATTATCTGAATTGACTGGTGTCGATGGTTGTGTGTTTGTGCATGCTGCTGGCTTCATCGGTGGCTGCAAAACCAGAGATGGTGTCATGGAGCTTGCTAAGTTGGCTTTGGCCTCGCGTAAGTGAATTTAAGTTACGAAATAGTGATGAAAGAGTTATTTTTTAAGTAAATACCTGAGTTATTCTAAATAAATTTGGTCGAAAACTAACAGGCTCGCCACATTGGCAGATCTCTGACAAGTAGCACTTCCAGCAGTAGGTAACTTACTACTTTGATTGCATTTCGCAAGTGCTTCATAAAACAAGGGGATAACAGGTATCTGATTGCCGCAAAAAATCAGCAGCTAAAATTACTCCAACAATGGAGCCGACTCAGTGTCAGTCGCTTTTCTGACAACTCTACCAGAGGCCACCAAGACAGTGACAAGGAGCAAGAGGCCAGAAATAATGAAAGCGAAAATCCATTGTAAGGCAAAGGCCTTGGTGAACAATTGACCCAAGCCCAAGCCAAAAGCCAAAACGGTGGAGGTGGCACCAAGTCCCCAGTCGTTAAAGACAAGAGTGAAGAAACCAGGAACAACAAGCAACAGCCAGACCAAAAAGTTTGCAATGACTCTACCCAAGAATTTGTGAACGTGGAACAAGACAGCACCATTCCACAAAACTGCAAAGAACAACCATGACAAAGGAAGAGCAGCAGTAGTCATGTGAATTAAGAAGTAGTTGTTCAATGGCTTGATGGCAAAAGTCTTGTGTGTCGTGTATAAGGCAAGAATGTTGATCAAGTTAATGAACAAAATGACCTCGGACCAGAAGTAATGGTGGCGAACGAAAAGCACAGTCCAGATGAAGACAAAAAAATTGAATGCAGTGAAGTGCCATCCTACCTTCTTGGTGTAGTCCAATCTGTTAGTAACACCATCAGACGAGTCCACAACTGGAACAAAGATTTGCGAGATAAACAAGAATTGCATGAAAATCAAAAGTCCCCAGTAAGCCATCGTGACTACGATGTTAAGTGTGAATGGGGTTTCACCAACATGGTATGGAGTGTCATCACTGAATGGTTGTCTGCCACTAAAGTATCTGACAGTGGAGTAGGTAGAAAGAACCCAAGAGACCACGGTGGAAATCTTGTGCGTAAGAAGTTCGTTCAACATATTTGATCTTTTATGTTAATTTAAAAAGAAGAGGAATATTCCAAGACCAAGAAAGTTAGGGGCAAACTGAAATTACAGGCGTGCACCTTATATACGACTTAAATTTCAGAATGTTCCATCTCTAGCAATGGTAGCAACCTAAGCAATGTGCCGTGCGTGGTCCGAAAACGGAAATGCCGTGATCACCCCAGGGTCCAGAGGAGAGGGGAAAGCGGCCAGGGGTCTCATCGATACTCTAAAAATAAGCTCCTCCATTTGAGAATAAGGACCAGACTAGTTTTATTTTTCATCACTATGAAAATGCTGCACCACTCAACTGTTTCGCTAGAAGCAAACTACGGAATGTACTTCATTAAGGCCGAATGCGAGAGCAATGATTCCGACCAGACTAGCAAGCACGTGCATGCATGTGGAAGTTGTAGCGGAATTAATTGGGGCAGGTGTGCATGAAGTGGGCAATAAAATGGGATATTGGGTCCGAACGATGGTATTGTGGCCAGAAAGAAGAAGAACAACATAAAAATATACACCAACATAAAACAAGACAATCATGAGTGTGCGTTTTATTTTCAGCTGAATTTTATAATTGGTCTTATGTGCTTCCCAAGTATGCTAATCGAGTTTTCGAGTTTTGTGAGAAAATGGAACTGCTCGCCTTGTACTTTTGCTAGTGCCACACGTCCCCGGTCTCGTCCCGCACGAACTGAAAAAAAGGACGAGCAAACGCAGCCACGCGAAATGTTGCCAAAGTGCGAGATGCAAAATTCCTGAATCATTCTATTTGCAGTTAGCCCACGTTTTAAATTTCACATCCAATATAATTCACTCCTTTAGGATGTAGTTTTTACTTGAAGACTTTAATCGATTTTGTCAAGTATATTGTCTTTACTAAAATTAATCCAGGGTACGAAAGCTGGCGGTTGGTGTCTAATTTTCCGCATTTTCCATCCTAGACCCAGACTTCAAGGAATTCTTATGTTGTGCCTGCGACCCTTGGCAACAGCGAGGGTTTGAAGAATACCCAGGGAATGAAGCAGTGATATCGAATAAAACACCTCAGATAAGAATAGTAAAAGTATTATTTAGACTATGCGAAAGACTAGAAAATGTTAAAAAAACAGTCGATGAAGCATGTTTTGTCCATCACGGATAGAGTTTGATGTTTCAAATCAGAACTCGACTACACGCGTTTCAGGGCTTATGGGGCGAGTTCTGGAGAGAATCTGAAAGAGAGAAAAAGCAAGGAAAAAACTCTTATGAAAAAAATAAGGGTACATCTATACCTGCTGGCTCACTCAGTTGTTCATTTCATAGTAATCTACATCAAGACAAAAGACTGAATTTGAGGAAAGATAGTTATTTTTACCTTCATATATGAAAAAACGATTTTTAATCTAATACTTTATCCAATTTATAGAGGTTATTTCTGTTGGCCCCTGTCGAAAGATAACACCCGAATGCCGCGAGCGTGTCGCCCACGGGCCAATGTGCACATCTCGGCTGGTATCGACACGCAAAACACGTCAAGCTCGTCTCCATTCCTCTGATTTTTTTTTTTGTTATTGACAACTTTGTTTATTCAACGCAAGCTTTTCCCTCAGAACCAGTTTCGTTTTTCGTCACCAAAGAATAAAACTCTTCTTTGATTTCACTGTTTAACTAGTGTATGGGAATACTTCTGTTCTACTTAATTGGACAAGGTTTATATTTGCTAAAGAAGAAAATGGATAAGAACACCTACGCCCCTGTCGGCAACGGAGCCGCCTCCTCCATCGCCAACTCTGGTCCTTTGTCGATCGCTTGTTACTGTGCGGCATCTATCTTGATGACTGTCACCAACAAGTACGTTCTTTCGGGCTACTCGTTCAACTTGAACTTCTTCCTTTTGGCCGTGCAATCTGCTGTGTGTATTTTGACCATCGCCACTTTGAAGGGTCTTAATGTCATTACATACAGACAATTTAACAAGGATGAGGCCAGAAAGTGGATGCCTATTGCTCTTTTGTTGGTTGCCATGATTTACACTTCTTCCAAGGCCTTGGCTTACTTGTCTATTCCTGTCTACACTATTTTCAAGAACTTGACCATTATCTTGATTGCTTACGGTGAAGTCTTGTGGTTCGGTGGTAAGGTTACCACCATGGCCTTGGGATCTTTCCTTTTGATGGTGTTTTCTTCTGTGCTTGCCACTTACGGTGACAGTTCTGCTTCTAAGTCTGCCGATGACATGTTTACCTTGTACTTGGGATACTTCTGGATGTTCACCAACTGTTTCGCCTCGGCTGCATTTGTGTTGTTCATGAGAATTAGAATTAAGTTGACCAACTTCAAGGACTTTGACACCATGTACTACAACAACTTGTTGTCTATTCCTGTGTTGTTGATTGCTACGTTTGTTTTCGAGGACTGGTCTGCTGAGAACCTTGCCGCTAACTTCCCAGAGGAGAACAGAACTGCTACCATTCTCGCTATGGTTTTCTCCGGTGCTTCCTCCGTCGGTATTTCCTACTGTTCCGCTTGGTGTGTTAGAGTTACTTCTTCCACCACTTACTCCATGGTGGGTGCTTTGAACAAGTTGCCAATTGCTTTGTCTGGTTTGGTTTTCTTCGAGGCTGCCGTTAACTTCTGGTCCGTCTCTTCCATTTTCGTTGGTTTTATCTCGGGTTTGGTTTACGCCGTTGCCAAGCAAAAGCAACTGAAGGAGAACTCCCAACAGTTGCCTTCAACTAAGTAAACTTCTCTAAGAAAGTAAAGCGAAATTGGAAGATATTTGATACATTTCAGATTTTTCTAAACTGGCTGAGGATGTTTATAGAGTTTCAATAGAACCAAAGTTATATCTAGAGAATGCAATCTGAGCTGTATAGACCCTCCAATCAGATATAGTCACGCAAAAATGCGAGCGCACTTAATGCCATAGATCTAGCACTCGAAACCTCTGCTTCGTTTGTGATATATTACAGGAGGATACTATTACATAGGCCGGTGAAAGTCAACCCACGACAGAGTAAAAAAACGATTACGGCGTTAGTATTTCATGCCCTTCTCGTGTATAATCCACATTCATTTCAGTAGTAGGGTCTGCCCCAGTCTGGCCCTGTATAGTGGTGTAGTGAGCAAAGGCACCAGTACGGAAAGGCAGCGAAAAAAGTTTGGGGCACGAGAATTCTATCGAATAAATACTTACAGTTTTTCTGTTCGTTTATCCAAAAATGGCAGAAAACAGCTTAGAGGCAATTCCGATCTATTTGAAAGAGTCACTTGATCCGCGTAATGCTAAACAGGCCGAGGCACACTTGAGGGCTATTGAGAGCCAGCCTCACTTCGTGATCAACCTTTTGAATGTTGTCGCATCGTCTAACTTAGATCCGTCTGTCAGACTTGCAGGTTCCTTATTTCTCAAGAACCTCGTCAAAAGAAAATGGGTCAACGAAGACGGTGAATATCTCTTATTTGCCGAGGATGTAAACTATGTCAAGGCCGAGATTTTGAATGTCATGATCAAATTGCCAAACAATATCCAGGCCCAATTGGGTGAAACCATCTCCATCATTGCTGAACTGGACTTCCCTCATAAATGGGAAAACTTGATTGATGAGCTTGTCGCAAAGCTATCTGTGGATGACTTTGTCTTGAACCGGGGTATTTTTCTCGTGGCACATTCTATTTTCAAGAAGTGGAGGCCACTCTTCCGTTCCGATGACTTGTTTTTGGAGATCAAAATGGTTTTGGACAAGTTTGCCCTGCCGTTCATGACTTTGCTCACTAGAACAGACAAGCTTATTGACGAGGCATTGGCACAGTCCAACGGTGCTTCACTTTCGATTTACTTGGAATGTTTGTTGCTTGAGATTCAAATCTACTATGACTTAAACTGTCAAGACATCCCCGAGTTCTTCGAAGATAACTTATCCACGGGTATGGGAATAATGCACAAATATCTTTCACTCAAAACTCCTTTGGTTGGAGATGATGATGATGATGAGGACATTGATGTGCTCATCAAGACGAAGTCGGCCATCTTGGAGTTGATCTCGCTATATGTAACCAGATACGCAGAGGAGTTCGATCCTATGACCGAAACATTCATTACATCAGTCTGGCAGTTGGTCAATACCGGCGTTACTAAACAGTCCAAATACGACTTATTGACTGTGAAAGCATTGTCTTTCTTGACGTCCATCACACAGGTGACTAAATACCAGTCCTTTTTCAACAGCGAGCAAGCCATGAAAGAAATCATAGAAAAGATTATTTTGCCAAACATTGTATTCAGAGACGTCGACGAAGAATTGTTTGAAGATGAGCCTATCTCGTTTGTAAGGTCTGATTTGGAAGGCTCAGACTTCGATTCCAGAAGAAAGTCATCCACAGACTTTTTGAGGGAGTTGAAGGAGGTCAACACGGCTCTTTTGACCAACACGGTCATGTCCTATGTCAACCAATTTTTGTCGCACAATGACTGGAGAAACAAGGATATTGCAATTTACTTGTTCACGTCTTTGGCTGCTAAAGGATCCGTGACAAACATTGGTGTCACCTCCACTAACTTGCTTGTGGATGTTGTCGATTTCTTCACTTCAAACATTGCCTCCTATTTGGTGGAGGACGCTTCTCCAATTTTGAAAACTGATGCCATCAAGTATATCATGACATTCAGAAACCAGTTGACTAAAGATCAACTCCTCACTACTGTACCTCTATTAGAGAAGCATCTCAATCACGAAAACACCGTGGTATATACTTATGCTGCAATCACTATCGAGAAGCTTTTCTCCATGACTAGCTTTACCGACTCTGCCCATCTTCCAGTGTTCAACAAGAATGATATTCAACCATACGCTAGTAACTTATTACACAATCTTTTTGCTCGTATCTTGTCGAGCACTGTGCCAGAAAAGTTGTCAGAGAATGAGTTTTTGATTAGGAGTGTCATGCGGGTGTTGAGTACTGCTGAAGACACTATTCCAGAATCTTTCAAGATTACAATCATTGGCCAGCTTCTTGAAATTTTGAGTATAATCGCCAAGAACCCCGCAAACCCCAGATTCACACACTACGTGTTTGAGAGTTTGGGTCTCTTGATCAAATTCAGCTCTTCTTCTAAAGCAGAAGTGGTCCCAAATTATATATCCTTGATCATGCCCGCTTTGCTTCAAATATTGAGTGAAGATGTGCAAGAATTTGTTCCTTATACTTTCCAGATTTTGGCGTTTTTGCTTGAGGAACTCCCAGCTTCAACGGCGTTGCCAGAACAATACTCTGGGTTGGTGAAACCCATTTTATCACCAGCTGTCTGGGAGTACAGAGGTAACGTGCCAGGTGTGACCAGATTAATTCTAGCTATAATGAAACATGACTCCTCGGCTTTTGCCACAAATGCACAGGAAGTTACACCGCTTTTGGGAGTCTTCCAGAAATTGATTGCTTCCAGAGCAAATGATTCATATGGATTTGAATTGCTAGAGGGCATCTTGCTCAACATGCCCCTCGAACTTTTGTCAACTTATCTCAATCAAATCGCAATATTGTTATTGACAAGATTGAAGAGTTCAAGAACTGAAAAGTTTATTAAAAAGCTTGTTCTTTTCCTTTTGTCATTGTCATGCGTTCCTTTGAATACTAATTTGTCTGCCAAAACTGGAGGCCACGTCAATGCGGATTTTGTTATCAACCTTCTTGACTCTGCCCAACAAGGTGTCTTCCAACAAATCTTTACCAGTTTCATTTTACCCACTTCCGAGAGTTACACTGCCTTACAAGATAAAAAGATCAGTGCATTGGGTCTTTCACAGCTCGCAACATCTGCCGGATTCACCCAAGGTAATTATAAAGTTCTTGTGATACCTACTGTTGAGCAGTTGTGCAAGAACCTTTCCCTCTTGCAAGGTATCTCTAACACAACAAGCACTGTAATGAATACCACGACAGGGGATGCTAATACCACATCCGTGGCCATTAACGACTTAGATTTGGAAAGTGCTGCGTACGGATCGTCATTCTCTAGGCTTGTTTCGATTCATTTAAAGCCTTTTGATCCTTTGCCAGAAGTCAGGAATGAAGACTTCAAGTCGATCCAGACAGGTGCAATTTCGAACATCAAAAAGCTAGAGCAGCTCGGCATTATGAACCTGTTAAGCGAAGAATCGAAATCTTTGATAACGAGAATTTAGATTGATAAATAAAAATATATTGTTGTATAATACAGACGTAGTTTAACACAGAAAAAACGAAGCTCCACATGTATATAAGATATACTTCGCTATTATCGTAATTGAAAAACGTTGGAGAACAGTTCGAGTGCTTTAATTGGACAAGCAGTCCATTCAAGCAGAAAAAAATAAAATCTAAAAAAATCAAAGGCGTGAGTCGGAACGGAAAATGGAGCACATTTATGAGGTATGCAATTAAGAAAGTTTGCCCTTCGCAAACCGTGTATTAGGTGATAAACCTAGTTTGTAGAGTTTATAAGAGTCTGAAAGAGGGGATCATCTCTTGAGACAGAGGTTGTCTCTTGCACCAGGCCAATAGCCGGCGTGGTATGTGCCGATTGGGCAGTAGAAGAAACGGAGTCTCCTTCGCTTTTCATTTCCAGGCCACCGGTTTCTCCGTTGTCCATTTCAGTGAGCTTTTTCAAGCGTTCTTGCTCGGCAAGTTCAGCAGCCGTGAGGAACCGTCCACCTTGTCCACGTGGACGTCTCATGGCGTGCTTATGTCTGGACTCATGCAAATAAGGCTTACGCGTCCGTGCGATCTTTAATGTTTCCTCTAGCTTTGCCCGAGCAATTCTTCTCTTCAAAATGCGGTGATATTGCTTCGCATTAACATAGAATGGCTGCTCTGATGGTTCTTCTACAGGTGGTGGATGAGGAATATGGTGAACCGCAGGAGGTATGTGCCCCTGGTTCGGATGATTGCTTGCTGGAGAATGTTCATGTATGGATGGGGCCGACGATGTATGAGAAGCAGCGCTGGCCTCATCAGGTATAGAGTCTTGTGCATAGAATCCGTTCTGTGCACTGGGTTCTTGAGATGGGTCGAATGGTGCTGAAGGAGCAGCCGGGTAGTAGGGGGATCTTGTATTCTGATCCAAATGGTTGTGCATTATCTGGTGTGGCTGCTGAGAGCTGTAGAAAGCCTGCTGAGGCTGTTCATGGTAGTAAGCATCTTGCTGGTGGTTTTGCAAAGATGTCATTTTATGATTTTAATGCGAAGTCTATGAGGGATTTTGTGTTGTGTAGACCTGTTGCGTAGACTTGCTTTGTAGGCTTGTTTTCTAGACTTTTTTTGTAGACTTGTTGTGACAGTTTTGAGTCACTGGGTAGGATTTTGTTCAAGTGTTTGCGTTGTATTTATGGCTCGTTGGTTTGAAAATTTTCAAAGGTTCTCTTTTGGTTCAATAGCTACAAATGAGGGATGATTAAACAAAAGACGAGTCTTCAGATCTATTTTTCAGTTCTTGGAGTTTTCGTAGTGCACTCGGAATTCTTCTGTCTTCAATTTGATGGCCAAGATGTAAACGATAAATTTGAGACTCCGCACGAGGTCCAGCTGGTCGGTCACTATACCCGACTACGCTTTGAGATCCATCCGATCTCGGGATGAGCGAGCGTGGAAGCAGTCCCGCCTCAGAACCTGGAATAAACGAGTCGTCTTAGAAATACGTGAACATTTTGTTCCTAATTAGTATTTTTTTTTCTGTGAAATAATTTATATCCCCCCAGGGCTTTATGGAGGCAAACACCGGCCACTATAATGCAGATACTGTTTTATTTCTTGGTTCCTCAAGCTTCGAGCAATGGGACTAGTGATACCATCCGCGATTTACCGCTCCGGTTTCGCTCAGCCATTTCGTGCGAACGGAAGAGTCAGGCCAAGTGCTGGGCAATTTTCACATAGACTGTGGCATAAATACGTTTGCATTGGATATATTCAAAATAATCGAAGAATTCAAATACGACAATAATATAATATAGTCAACATCAGACCCTATCTCTCCCTGTAATACTCTTTTTTCCTCTTTATGCCGTCTTGTATTAGTCAGCTCTCAAGCAGCGTGGAGTTGCCTAATATAACCATTTATGTATTCTTCACGTCCTGGCCCGATAACAACCTCGCGCGGGAATCGCAGATACTATGGGATTATGAACGTCACATCTACTTATCAGAGGTGCTGATTCTCACACCATAATCATTCAGTAAATCTCATTATATTTAGGTAAAAAATTCTTGGGCTAACTAATTTTCGCTTCGGACATTGCTCTGATCGAAAGCTGTCCTCTTTACTTGATCCCCCGGAATATCCAACTGGCGAGCTATCCTATCTCTTATCAGAGATATCGGTGCTGCACTATGAAGCCCCACCACTGGTTCCACTGGTCCTACTTGGTCCAATAATCCCAAGAAATCTTCTTGAAAGTCCTCCACACAATCCTGTTGCATGGATATTCTTTGCAAGATGTAATTTTTTACCTTCCTTTCAGGCTTGATGACTCGGTTATCGGCTGCGAATAGCTTCTCCGGTAGAGTAGGTATCTCGAACCTAGCGGGGGAAACTTCCCTTGACACCTCCCGTGACACTTCTCGTGATAGCTCAAATGGTAGTGGTGGATCAGTGATCTTAATCTCTTCTGTCTTTTTCTTTTCTTGGGCACTCACAACGTGGTCCGGCCAGCTACACTGTAGTTTGTTGGAGGTGCAGTTTTTGCAATTTGGGTATGCCGACTCGTCGCATTTCTTCTTGCGCCTTCGGCAGGTAAAACAACCATTTCTAGACCGTAGTTGAGGCCTTTGAGCCATATCTAAACTTTTTTAATGGAAAGAACGACGGATTGTAAGTTTTTTTTTAGATATGAAATGTTTTCCCAATTAGGAAATCGCGCACCGCGCTTACGGACGAAGGGAGGGATGCCCGTTGCCGTACGAGCGAAAGGCCCCAGTGTTATCCGGAATTCACAAATTATAGTAGAGAAGTGGTTTAATAATTTGATTATCTCATGTCTGCTCAGCATGTATGGGTCACATGTTGTTTGTATGCTCCATATTCATGTGCGGTCATTTTGAACCTAGACGAGCACCGGAAAGGCCCGAGGGAACCCGTCCGACGTGGTGGCACAACATAATTATGCTTGAAAAAGTGGGTATGTGTACATCTTGAAGTAGAACTGCCTATAGTATAAAAAGAACAGGAGAATAAGAAACAGCTCTATATAAAATGTAGCGCTGACGAGAGGTATTTCAGTTTGTATTCTTTATACGCCTTTACTAGTTGTGGTTCTACTAAAGACACCACACCATGTAGTCAAATTTTAGAGAGTTTTCAACACCTGGATTCAAGAAATAAAAGCTAGAATCTGAAAAACATGCACAAGCAGTAAGTTCTGCACCAGACCAAAAGAAAACCAAAAAACCAAAACATTTGTTTCCAACTTCGTTGTTGGTGGCCCACCCAGACGTGTTGCAATGTCCTGCATTTTCGTGGCCTGGGGTCTTGGGCTGTGTCCACTACCACTATCTAAGTAACAACTCTCGAAGTCTAAACCCCGCAGCTAAATCTATCAATCACATCCAATGACGGACGCTATCCAGAATGGGAAATCCGGGCTCATGGATCTCTCAATAGATGAGATCTTTACTCGTTACTCGGTTCACTCTGTCAAAAATCTTCATAGAGAGTATCATGACAGTGTGAACAAGGCCAAGACAGACCTTCATTCATTGGTGGGAAACAAATACAGGGACCTAATCCAAATTGCCGAAGATATTGACAAAATGCACCATATGTCGAAGTCTATTGATGACCAACTCACAGATCTCTCTTATAAGACCTCGAGCCATGTGCTGTTTGGTATTAATAGTTATGCCAGATTCGACTCCAAAATCAGAGAAAAGAAGGCCAACGAAGCCCGACTTGAGGCACGGACCACTATTTTCAACAACATTGTCAACAATCAACTACTATCTTTTGACCTCAAACTCCAAAGTTCAGCTCATATCAACAGTCGCCTACTCGTTCACATGGCAAAAGTGTACTTCACCGTGGAGTCTATTTTCAAATGCAATTCTCCTGACGCAAGTTTTAATGAAACAAACTTCGTTCAGTACAAAGAAAGATTTAACACATACTTGGAAGATCAAATGGCTACCCGGCTTCCACTTCTGTCTTCTTTTGACACTTCAAAGACGAGCATTATCACTAATTGTGACTCCCAATGGTTGGAACTGGACAGCATCGATTTCCTTGATGGTGCACTCGAAGATGATCAAGAGGAAAATTCTGACGACGAAGATGCTGATGAACTGAGTTCTAAAAAGTACTTTGGGGGCTCTTCTTCTCCAATGTCCAACTATATTGTGGCATACATCGTGCTTAATAATCTGAATGAGAAACTAGCTTCTTTGGAACACGTGGCGAAGAAAATAATCGAGTTACGCTTTGAATATTTGAAGACTCTTCTCCACAATGCCATGGCAGCAGACCCTCGTCATTCCTGCAATATAAACTTTTCGTTCATTCTCGCATTTTCGGAGTCCACTTACGCGTGCATCAAAAGGTACTTTCTCGAATCCGGGTCAAGTGATATTGTGACTAGCATTCGTCGTGCGTCCACATGGAAAGCTCATGACTTCATTGGATTCCATAATTGGTTTGGTACTGAGATAATCGCCTTTGATGCCAAAAAATACTCGCTTTTAGATGCTGGCTTCTTACAATCACCAGAAAGTAAGAACGCTTCATTTGCTGAATACATTCTTCATGTATTTACCCAAATTGTTACAAACTCAAACCACCACGAACCAATTCAACACGCTGAAAGGGCGTTGAGTCTATTGCACAATTTTGTGGCGGCTTGCCGTAAGGCAGAAGTCGTTGCCGAATCAAATGATACCGAGTGCTTGACGATTGAATTTTTCTCGTGGTTCGAATTACCTCATAAACTCTTGGATTTCGTTATCTCGTTTATTCAGGGATTACTAGTCAGTGACAACGAGTTCATCCAGGGAAAACTTTTGGGACAAATTCAAACTAACTTGGCGGAAATATCAACCAAGCGACCTTCTTCCAGCGATTTGTTTGAGAGGGACTTGATCAATTTGATAGATGAAGACTTCGAAGAGTATTTTGGAAAAGTGCTTTCGCTATCATCCTCCAACAACGAATTCAGAGGTTCAGATAGCCTTGACGATGCTTCCTACAAACTTAACCAATGGTTTAATGAGCAGAAAAGCCTACTGGATCTTATTCTGACTACAGGCTCTAGCTTGGTTACACAAATGGTCGAAATTCTCAACAAGTCTTACCCCAATGTAACACCTTTCCGTCTGTGGGGTAGTTTCGATGTCAGCTCATGTAAGCTGGGATTTTTCGAGGTTACCCAACGAAGACAAGACTCCTTGAGAAGTGATATCAATCATTTGTTGGATGAAATCATTTTGATATTGAAGAGTTTCACAAATGACCCAGAAATGAAGAGGCTTCACTATACCCTCAACTTAGTTCATTTGTTGAAGGTTAATTCTTCGTTGTACAGTGACAAAAATCTCGACAGCAAGATGGAAAGTGCATTCCATGAAATTTTCGAACGGTTGTTTGATAATTTGTACGTGAGTCTTGAAACAAGCATGAGCCCATCCTACTTAGACTTGCTTGATACCGATCAATCACTTGATACAACTCTAGACAGTGGAACAGTTCCCATGTGGCCTCATGTCATCGTAAACTCAAGTATTGAACAAGTCTCGTCGACCCTTTTGGATTCACACTATTTGAGTTCGAACGATCTCTTTGATATCTTTCTGTGCGAGGGAAATAAAGATATTTTTGTGAAAGTGAAGAATGCCTGGATTTCTAAGATACTTATTGAGTCCAAATTGGTGCAAGGTGCGGCCAAATTAATTGAAAGTGATATCTCTCTGACAGTTTCCGATGGTAACTCGGATTTAAACGAAGAGAATGGAGGTTCGGCGGTTGATGAGAAGGTTGGAAAAACTGAACCAGAAGAGGATAACTCTGATGAAGCGGCCATCGTAAATGAGTCGCTCGATACCGTGGTTCCAGAATCCGAAGACGTATCAGTGCAAGAACCCCAAAAGGCACCAGAATTTGAAGAAGTCTCAGCGCAAGAATCTGAAGAAGTCTCAGCGCAAGAATCTGAAAAAGTCTCAACGCAAGAATCTCACGAGATTCCGAAGGTAAAGAGTCACCTCCTGAGCGGTAAGTCTCGGCAGTTGATGGCAAACATTGCCTTTTTGCTTTGTTTTGTATCAAACCAGTCTTTGACAGCACAAAATGACCAGGTCAGAGCATTTGTTGCGCAAGTCAATGATTTGAGTGAGAACAGTATAGAGGAGTCCACATTGGATATTATCATACGCGGTGCAAACGAGTTCTACAAGTCAACAAGGAATATCCACCTTCCGCTTCTGGTGAATTAGCGATGAAAAGTATCTATAAGAAAAACGGAATTAGACTAAACTTAGTATAAATATATTTTAGAGCCACTGTCCGTTAATTGTTTCAAGGTCTCAGTAGTCTCACTGAGATTGAAAACATTTTGCATCTTCTGATCCAAATAAGAATTGTCCACAATAACAATCTTGATCTCCTCTGCTCTCAAAGCCAGATCTTCATTGTTCAAAATCTTTTGTAGTCTTCCAGGTGTACAGCACAAGACACGGGCCCAAGTGCTTTTAACCAACTTTAAGTCCACGTCAATTTTATTCTTATTGATCAACTTTAAAGACGAACCAGGAATATCACGAAGAGAACGATGAACATCACATGCACGAATAGCAGACATCGAAATGATTGCAATGAATTTTCTGTCTTCGTTTGCATCTGTGGGTTTCTGGGTTGCTTCAGACTTCTTGCCCTTCTTCTTATTCTTCTTTCCAGGTGTTTTCGATGGGAGCATGTTGTCGAATCTCGAGAGAATAAACTTAGGCAAGCTATCAAGATTGCGTGGTTCTGTGAATTCGGCGGTAGATCTGAAGTGGGTCTTTTTGAAATATAGTTCAGCCATTTCTAAAGCGGAAAGATCTGGATTCTTTCTACGCAAAGAGTCGTTGATAAAGTCTGCAATAACATCGACCGATGCCTCCTTGGACAAATTCTTCTTTTTATCGATATCCATTTGCATCTTCAACTTTTTCTTATCTTGTAATTTCAGGCCAGATTTCGATCTTTTCTTTGGGTTTTCTTTGGATGGTTCTGCTTCGGCCTCATCTTCGCTCAAATGGTCCACTTGATTATTATCATCGGAGACAGTTACCTCGTCATTGGAGAAGTCAACTTGGTAAGCCAAGCCATCATCAAGATCATCCACGCTCATTTCTAATATTAAAGTCCTTCTGAGGTATCTCTATAATTTTTAGGAATGTTGTATTTCTTTCAAGAGTATTCTTTATCTTTCCAGAGATGTCCTCCATGGTAGTGGTGTATGCGTTTATGCGCACTCTCGAGATGAGGTCCGAACACCAGATCGACCTAAGCGAATTGATACTGGGGTGGATTCCAAACACTGGACATTTAATAACAATTTACAAATGCTAAAGCGAAGTTGTTTAGGAAGGGGTCTCTTCCAACTGAAGATTTTCAGAACAAACGCTTCACAAAGACTGATCTATATAAATGCGGATCTTGAGAGGAAGTTAGCACAGGCAGATTTCCACCCAGTTATTGTCGTGGGTGCTGGCCATGCCGGGTGCGAAGCTGCCACGGGATCTGCAAGGTCTGGAACTCCAACAACATTGGTGACTCCTCATGTAGACAAGATTGGAACAGCTTCCTGTAACCCGTCTATGGGCGGTGTTGGTAAGGGTACATTGCTCAGAGAAGTTGATGCGTTGGATGGAGTTTCATCAAAGGTTACGGACAAAGCTGGCATCCACTTTAAGATGTTGAATGCATCCAAAGGAGCAGCCGTTCAAGGGCCTAGAGCCCAAATTGACAGAAAAATATACTTGGAAGAAATGCAAAAGGTCATTTCTTCGTACGAAAATCTCCGTGTTTTACAGGCACTGGTGGAGGATCTTATCATCACTCCAACCGTCGAGCTACCTAAGGACTACGAGGGCAGATTCCATGGTACTGTTAATGGAGTCATTCTCAACGATGGCTCTGTCCTTCGATGCGAAAAGGTTGTCATCTGCACTGGTACATTTTTGGGTGGGGAGATTCATATCGGCTTGAGTTGTTATCCTGCGGGTCGCGTTGGCGAAGATGCCACCTTTGGGTTATCAAAAACATTGAAAGATGCAGGCTTTCGTCTAGGAAGGTTGAAGACTGGAACACCTCCAAGACTCCTGTCAAAAAGTATTGATTATACATCATTAATTCCCCAGCCCTCGGACTTTCCCCCCAAACCTATGTCATATATGAATCAGACCGTGTCACTTGAGAACCTGTTGGTCCAGTGTCATCAAACTAGCACCTCAGCCGAGTGTCACAAATTGATCTGCGATAATCTTGACAAGTCTATTCACATTCGTGAAACTGTGAAAGGCCCAAGATATTGTCCATCCATTGAGTCGAAGGTGATCAAATTTCCCCAAAAGACATCTCATGTTGTTTGGCTTGAACCCGAAGGCTTAGACACCGATCTTGTTTATCCAAATGGTATTTCTTGTACGATGCCAGAGGAAATACAAGAAAAGATGGTCAGAATGATGCCTGGCTGCGAAAATGCCGTCATGTTACAGCCGGGCTATGGTGTCGAATATGACTATGTCGATCCAAGAGAACTTAAGCGTACCTTGGAAACCAAGTTGGTAGATGGCTTGTATTTGGCTGGCCAAATCAATGGTACTACGGGCTACGAAGAAGCTGCTGCCCAAGGTTGTGTTGCTGGTATCAATGCAGGCCTTTCTCATTCCAAAAGGCCATCTTTCGAAATACACAGATCCGGAGGTTATATTGGTGTCCTCATAGATGACTTGATTACAAAGGGCGTCGAAGAGCCTTATCGTATGTTCACCTCTCGGTCAGAATTCAGGTTTTCTATTAGAGCTGATAATGCCGATCAACGTTTGACTGAAAAAGGTCATCTTGCAGGTGTTGTGGGTTCCGAGAGATTTTCTCATTTTAAGACTGAAATGCAATGTTTTGAAGACATCAAAAATGATTTAAAATCGATCGTTTTATCAGGTGCTAAATGGGCTCCTGTCGCAAAAGGAACCCATCAAATTAATAGGTCTGCCGTGGTAGACGGATGGAAGCTTCTTTCTTACAAGGATATGTCGCTCGAGGATATTGTGCCTTTTATAAAAGAATTAAAGGGTGGAACTTTGCCCGACGCTTATAATTCAATGACGCGATGGACTCAGGAAAGAATTGACGTGGAAAGTTCTTACGAGCCCTGGCTTAAGAGAGAAGAGGCGCAATTGAAAGCATACGAGGCCGACGAGAACCTCCTCTTGCCAACCAACTATACCTATACAAATGAGGGCAGTACCAAACTTTCACATGAGGCATGCCACCTACTCAATACGATCCAGCCAAAGACTATCGGACAGGCCCGAAGAATCCAAGGTATAACACCAGCGGCTATTTTTGAATTATTCAAATTAGTCAAGTCAAGCAAACCCTATGTTATTTATTAAGTTTCCAGCACAAAATAATTGTATATAGTCCAAATGATAGTAAGTGTACGGCTTCTCAACCCTTATCGACAATGATGAAAATAAATTACTCTTCAAAATAAGAATCGTCATTTCCAGCCAGCGTCTGAATGGATTTATTGCCTTTCCGCAAGCGACTTTCAACGCGCTCTTGTAAACTGTTATCCAATGTCATCAACAGTTCAAGAGGAAACACATTTTTTGCTAAACTGGGAATCTCAATTTCTTGACCAACCAACTTATGGTGTGACTTGACCCGATTAATGAACAAGATTGCATCTGAAATATTGATCTGTTTAGAGTTTCTGTGATCAGCGTAGGCACTCAAATCACCCATAACCTGCAGCAAAAACTCATTCGATTTTTGAGATATAAGCCTGACAATATCCGTATTCAACTTTTGTATCTTCTTTCTTTTCCCGGGAGGGCTGCCAGTAGCACCTCGTTTTGAAAGATTCTGAGCAACATTCACAAACCCTTTCACTAAGTTCTTTGGAAGCTCTTGGGTCGGAGAGAAAGAAGGCCTTGATATAGTGACAGGTTTTCTGATCGGGGTAGTGGAGGTGGACGATGCCATACGATCAAGTGTTTCTGGTGTTGGGAGTAGAAACTCCGGGGTTCTCTCTGTTACAATATCGTCATTGTCCACTGTGAAGTGACCCAGAATAATTCCCGCTTGCGAAAGTTCCGAGTCCAGATGCCCGATGTTAGTATCATCCGCGGCAGGAACATGTTGCTCTTCAACATAGTAGTCTGTCTCGGGATTCACGTCTTCCATTTCATTGTGCATTGATAATGTGTCGTTGTAGATCGGTACAGGCTCCCAACTTGGAACATCTAACTGGTCAATATTATCGAACTGAATGCCTTGGTAGCTTTCTGGAGTCCTATTTCCAAGGCCGATCTGCGGCAGTCTTGTACGGCGAAAGGGTACTCTATTGGTCGGTAGTGGATTTTCCTTTTCGCTGGACTCATTTGATGAGCCATCATCATGAAGAAGACCAAAAGCAACGGGCTCAGCTAACTTGAGATTTGACGTAGATTGGTCAACTTCATTCCAAGAGTCCGGTAGACCAGAAAGAGTGTTTTCAATAATAAATTTCGATGTGTTGATAATGCTTTTAAGCTCTTCGGGGTGGCTTGGTTCTTCGGAGGACTCTTTCTCGAACGCAAGGCCAAACTTACGCAGTGACTGTCGATTACGGCTCTCCAAAATTTGCTCGAGGTAAGACTTGAAGACCGGCTTCGAAGGCTCTTGTTTTTGGAGTAATGGTGGTGTCTCTTCCCGGGACTCTGGTGGTGAAATATCGGTTTCCGTAGACTGCATTTCGTCGTCGGATGGCAAAGGGAGTGACAAGTTGAAGTCCCTTTCTGGAACCTGGGGGCTCGTGGATGAAATTTGATGTTTTCTATCCAAGGCCCTGTATACTTGGTCATCAGGCTCTTCGATTCGTTGTTTCTTTTCCTTAACAAGCGTCCTGGAAAAAAGCCGCAAGAAATCTTTATTAACTGAGCCCGCAAAGGCGGAGTCATAAACAACACCGGTGGACGACCGGCGGCGTCTGCGGATGGTTAAATGGTCGCTGATGCGACGGTTGGGCGTATGTTTCTGTGAAGAGGCAGTTGATCTTCTTTGTGGGGTTTCGCGGAGGCCATGGATAGAGCTTCGCCTACGACCGGGAGACAACTTGGTTGAACGATGAGGAGATGGTATCTGATGGATGAAGCTTGGCCGCCTCAGGGACATTTCACTGAGGATTCCCGGGAGTTCCTGCGGTGGGAGGTGTATCTTGCTGACCCGGGTCCTAGTGGGAGCAGAGTAGTTGGCGTAGTCTTCATCAACGGCCACAACTCTTCGTAGTGGGGTCGATGGTTCTGTGAGTGGGCGCAGCATATTGGTTTTTAATTTGGTCTGATTCAGCGGGTAATGAATGTGATGTAGTTTGTAGCGAGCGTTATGCTTTGTTTCCGTGGGATTTTTGTTGTTCTTTTATTATGCTGACAGCCAAAACGGCCTGGTGTATAATACTGTTGGGTTTATTGATGGGGTTCCAAACGTTGTTTTGGTTTAGTGGTACATCTGCAGGAATCTACCAGCATATGATAGAGGAGTGTGATGCGCGACAGTGACCGGTTGCTGGTCCGAACCGAGCGATCATAACCTGCGTTATGGCGACGGCTAGTGGTAACTTCTGCTAATAAATAAAGTGAAAATTGGGAAATAACTTTTTCCCATAAATTCGGTTAGAGGGATCCTATAATATTTTAACCAGAAAAAAAAAAAAGTCATTCCAATTTAAGGGTTTTCCTAAAACTAGGGAGCACTCTTCGAGATCGGCATAGCGCAGATCCAACCAGCCACTGGTGTTTATTTGCCCGATCTCTTGCGTGGCTGGGAAATGTGAATGTTGCTTCGACGAATCGTATTTGAGAGACTGTATAAATTTTTTAAATGGGTATTATTTAGAGAGGGATCATGTCTAAATACACTAAATTGAGAATGCTAGTTACTCAAATGGGTTGTGTAACTTCGTCTTTATGCGTACAGTGCTATTTGGTATCTTGCTCTGCATTCGGCTACCTGTTTCCCAGCAACCGAGATTCGACAGCTTACGGGTGGCACGACGCAACAATTGTAGAAAAAAAATCCCGGAGACTTTATCAATTTCGTTCTATTTTTTTTTGTTGTGTTTTTCTGCAATTCAAACTTTTACAAAAGAAGGCATAGAAGGATTTACCAGGTCATTTTCCATTTTTGTATACGGCAAAGAATACATTGCTATGGTTGCTTGGGAGTCGGGACCTGCCAAGTCTACGTTGTGAATGCCTCGCCGCATCTTCCTGCCCCCGTTTACTCACTCAAACAAGTTTCAATTACTTTAATTATCCCGGAGAATATTTCAAGATGCCCTCTAATATACACGTGGAAACTCTATTTTATGCTTCCATATGACGTAGAATGTAATCCTTCCGTGGAAAGTGTTCTTCTCGAGGCAGCGCGCTCCAGACGTTCACCTACCGCAATATAAACCTACATAAACTCTGTTTCGTCATCCCTACTGACTTACCCCACACACATCAAATGTCTACACCCGTTAATGGAGACAGTCTATTAACTGCGTTAGTAGCTGGTTGTTCTGCGTCCGGTGTCACGGCACTTTTAACTTTCCCTCTTGATTTTCTCAAAGTCAATCTGCAACTTTCAAACCCTGCTGCTAGATCCCAATACAATGTGACCCAGAATTTCTCTACCATGGCTCAAATCATGACTGGGTCTAGTGCTTTGGTCACTGGTAGCATCATCAAGAACTTTTCGAGAATCTCTTCTTATAATTGGGCTTCGAATTTCATGGCCATCGACACACTGTCTGAGAAGAAAAAGACCAGTGCTCCCAGGGTGGTCATTGCTGGTGTGATGTCGGGATTCATGGAAACTATTTGGATCGTGCCGTTCGAAAGAATCAAGACCGTCATGATTCAGAATGGTCTCTTAGAAGCAGAAAAGAAAGGCAACCCAAAGCCCAATATTGATATCACCGGTCTCGCCTTGGATAAACGTGTGAAATCGACGAATTTGGCAAAGCAATACGTCTCTCCCCATGCCTACTACACCAGTGAAGTTCTTGCGCAGCTTAGATCGGGAAAGCCTGTCTCAAAATTCCAGGCGTCTTCATCCTCCCATGGGAAACCACAAGTCAAGCCCCATCACCATGGCCACCATCCGCTTAGTTCTATCGATGCTCTCAAAATAGAGTTCAACAAAACCCCGGCTATGACCATGCTCAAAACAATACGTCAAATGTATGCTTTGGAAGGTCTTCATGCTTTCACCGCAGGTACTATGATCACATTTGTCCGTCAAGTTGGTTCAGGGGCTGCATGGTTTTCGACATACAACGCAACTCGCCAACTAATTGATCCACATGGTCAACCCGCAGAACCAATGTGGTTCTCTCTCCACATCGGAAAAACTCAGCAAATGCTTCTCTATGTTGTATCGGCATGTGCTGCAGTTGCTTTGACACAGCCACTTGATGTTGTCAAGTCCCATATCCAGCTGAAAAACGGAAAGATGATTTACAAAGACTCTCTTTCTACTGCTTATAAGTTGGTAGCTAAAAAGGGGTTCTTGCTGCTTTATGCTGGTGGATTTCCTAGAGGAATTAAGATTGCTGTTCATGGCTCAATCACAGCTCTATTATACAATTATTTCGAGAGGACCATCAATGTATTAGGCAAGCAGTCCGTTTTCACTGACTAGGCTTCCTCCAAATATATGGGGACAAGTATTTCACCACTCTTATGCTTAACACCACAGAATCTTTTAGCGAGCAAACCACCAGAATAACTTGGTTGACTAAATGCTATCTCCTTCTTGGTAAGAACCATTCCATATACCAGATGTTTCGTCACTGTATCGAGCATCATCAATCCAAGACCTTTTCTCCTCCAATGAGATGCCACCCATATCCTAGAGATCCCTAGTTTTGAGTTCCGGTTAATCTGATTTGGTACAACTTCCTGTGTCCTATGAATCATCCACCTAGTCTGCTTCTCGGCATCCGTGATTGGCTCTGTGGCGCAAAGTGCCACCACTCTCTTGTTAATAATGATAATGAACGCTTTGCCTTCTATGGTCTCGTTTAATTTGGACTTCCAAGATGGATTTTCTTTTGGTGCGTTTAATTCTTGATTCACCATACTAAGTATGCTTTCTGCTTTCCGTACCATTCGCGGTAGATCTTTCTGTACGACGTAGATCTTACAGTCGTATGATTTTTTATCATCGAATAATCGAGCTGTTTTTATGGGTGGAAGGTCGGCAACTTCAAATAAAGGGCCCTGGACAAATGTATGGTGGTACTTCTTATGCAGAGCTTGATCTCTGTCTGAGGATCTTTGATAAGTCATGCCGCAGACCTTACAGGTCAACGATTGGTCGAGACCCGGTAGACTAAAAACAGATTGTATCATCGATTCCGCTGTATATATGCTTTTCAAGAGACCATAGAGGATACCCTAAGATAGTATACATTTAGAAGGTTTAAGTAAACGCGTCCTATATAATGTAAGAGCACGTTCTCAGGCGGACCGAGTCTTCATTCCCGAAAAAAATTGCGGGGTGCAGGAGTTTAACCATTTTCCACCACGGTGACTAGATACATAACACCCATCAATAATAATGGCTTCCTCTTTTGCAAACTTGCTCCCTGTTAGCGGAGCCTGGAAGCAGCAAATCACCAACTACTTAACTGAAGATGTCCCCTCGTTTGACTATGGAGCATATGTCGTGGGAAGTAAGGAAGAAACTGCCTCGTTGTACATGAAGCAAAGTGGAGTCATATGTGGAGTTCCCTTTGCCGAAGAAGTCTTCAAGCAGTGCGAGTTAAAGGTTGAATGGCACTATAATGAAGGTGAATACATTAGTGAGGAATTCCTCTCCTCCAACAAGGGAAAAATTGTTGTCGCAACAGTGAGTGGCCCAGCCAGCAAAATTTTGCTTAGTGAAAGAACAGCATTGAATTTGCTTGCAAGATCTTCCGGTGTAGCTACGCAATCTTACATCACTAAGAAACTTGCTGACGAAAGTGGATACACTGGTATCATTGCGGGTACAAGAAAAACAACTCCGGGTCTCAGATACGTAGAGAAGTACTCTATGTTGGTGGGTGGAGTCGACGCACACAGATACGATTTGAGCTCAATGGTCATGCTTAAAGACAACCATGTTACGTCGACTGGAAGCATAACCAAAGCTGTGGAAAGTGCCCGGAAAGTGTGTGGTTTTGCAGTGAAGGTCGAGGTCGAAGTTAGCACCGAGGCCGACGCAAAGGAAGCTATTGATGCCGGAGCAGATGTCATCATGTTGGATAACTTTAACGGACCGGATTTACAGAAAGTAGCCCAGAACTTGAAGAACCATTACCAAGGCTCTAACAAAAGCTTTTTGTTGGAATGTTCTGGTGGCTTGACTTTGCAAAATTTGAGTTCCTACTTGTGCAACGATGTGGACATTTACTCGACTTCCTCTATCCACCAGGGTACTGGAATTGTAGACTTTTCTTTAAAAATCAATTAAATACGCATCAACGAATTGATGAAATGCTTTTGAGCTCGAGACTTTCAAATCCCAGGTTAAATCCTAGCACATCGCTCACGTTTCTTAGTATCTGGGACGTCGCAGGGTCGTAGGCCATATCTCTTTCGTCTTCCTCCTCTGTACCTTCAAATAGAATGCTTCCAGGTGGATTCATGTGGCCAGCACGGTACTGATATTGATCAGGGATCTCCTGGTTATTTAGCAGGATGCCTGACTCATTAGTATACCCAGCTGCAAATGAAGCTTTTCCGTCGGAAGAAGTTGGTTCGGGATACAGGGAGGCTATCGAAGTAACGTTTGACTTCTTTCCAAAACATCGTATCGCCCTAATATGCGAGTCTTTTCCGTCCTGATGGTTTGCCAATATTATGATTTTCACTACAAAGCATTTCAATAGTCCGTCGCCGCGGACTCCTTTGAAAATAATATGGGACCAGCCCATAGGCTTCTCGAAATTCACAACGCATACCTCTGTCAAGTCCCAATTGGATCCTCCTGCCATGATCTTTATTTTCAGGGGGGTGTACGACTCGTCAAGTTGATAATTAGTGAATATAGATATCCGCTCAAGCGAAACTTTCTTGGAAAACTGTAGCAGAATTGAATGCGGATGATTCAATTGAGAGGTGTCAGAGTTGGACAGATGCTCGACATTGTTCTCTGTACTTCCATCCGATTGCCAATACGTGCTGGGGCTATCCTCTCTTAATTGTGAAAGCCCGTGGCCTTGTTTGTGCGACGAAAGACGCCATGTAGCTAATGGCGAAAGATCTAATAACTGTAAGTTTTCGATTTCCTCAAGACCTTTTGTGTAGAATACATTCTGGGTATCCTCCAAGGAGGGTTGTTCTGCCGACTGAGATCCCATCGACTCCGAGCTGTGGTTCTGTTCGGAGTTGTCCAAATCATTGAGATCTTCGTTGTAGTTTGGGCCATCAAGCCCATCTCGATCTATATCAGGATACGACAGCGCGTCCTCGTGTGCCAACTCTCCTAGTGGTGTATTGGTGAAAACGCTCATGAATACTATTAAACAACTGGGGGATATTTAGATGGCATGAAATAGTTTTGATCTGTTTTGATTCCTCGGGCCTAGCCTAGAATGGCTAGCGCGGCTTGAGAAATTCTGGAGCACCAACATGCGGTTGCGGGGCTTCTTTTATTGGGATAGCTTGATCATGAGGCCAACATTCCGAATGTAGGAAATTGTTTACAAACACATGGTTATTTTAGCGTATCCAAGTAAACTCGATTTTTTCTTTGGTTCTTTATATTGGTTACATTAGGTTTCATATAAGGAGTTGAGCTACGAACGTCAAGTTACATGCTGGTTTACCTTTCTAGAGCGCGATCTCAGTGTGATCATCATCTCCAGCAACAGCCTTCGATTCCGAGACGGCACCACTCACACTTTCTCTTTCTTCGCTCTTTTGTGTGGCGACATCTGCGGCCTCTTCTGAGTCTTTACCAGGGGTGCTTTTAGGCACGTCCTCTGAAGCATGATCTTTTTTGACAGGCCCAGACTCTGCTTCCTTGGCGGATGCACTATCCGCCTTTCCTGGGGCTTGCTTCTTCTCTGATTTTGATTCTGCACCAATCAAAGTTTCTTTGAGCAAATCCGCTGTGCTCTCGGCATTTCCGAGTTGGGAAGTAGAACCTGTTCTCGAGGTTGAAGATCTTTGCAGGTATGGACCCCCAGACTGTTGTTGCGAAAGCTTCTTTGGAATTCTCTGTGGTGTGAAGCTAGTCTTGAAGTTTTCGTTACGAGTAATACCGTATCTGGCCAAGGCTCTGCGCTTCAAGACTTCAATGTAAGAAAGTTTATTCTTCGAAGATTTTCCAAATTCTGCCCCATCACGATCAAAGAAGGAAAGATCCCCGTTGTCTTCGTCTTCGTCTCCAATCATGTAGTCATCCATTCTCGAGGAATCTAAAAAGCCGTTATCGTCATTCGACTCGGATTTATCAATTTGATAATTGCCAGTCTCCAAGTCAGTCACATAGTGGAAAAACAACTCCTGCAAGTTCGACGCGACGACAACCTTGGTATCGAAATCACGGCCATATAAGATTATCTGGCCTCTTGTTCCCGAAGGGCCTGGCGCCAAGTCAAGTGCAATCACGTTTCCGACGAGATCTCTCACAATAGGAACCCATCCACGGTGCACGTAGTACGGTTGTACTGCCTCGGCGGGAATAGACTTTTGGTGCATAAGATAGCTGTTCGAGATTCTTTCTTGAGATGCTTGCGAGGCAGAAGTACCCTCAGCATTAGCTAGTTGCTGTTTCTGGTGCTGCAAGCTTAATCTCTGTCTTTCGACCTTTTCAGCCACCTTGGCCCAGACGTAATACTCTTCCATGATACTTTCGATATCCAAGAGAGTCAAGCCCATGATCAATCCGGTTGGCTTACCTCCACGAAACTGACCGTCGTGTCTCTTGTAAAACTGACGTACTTCAACGGGAAGCGGACCAACGGCCAAATCTTTTTCGAATTCGTTCAAGTCTGCAGTCGATGCACCGCCGTTCAAGCTGTCTTCTAGCTCGGGGTACTCTTCCTCCAAGAAAGCCTCGATACGATCCCAAAGAGAATCAACACTAGGCAATGGAGGTTGGCCGTCAGCTCCAAATGTTTGCATTTCATGTGCTCCATTTCCACCTCCCACGTTGCTTACATTTGTTGCGGAAGATCTCATTCCGGGACGGTAGCCACCGATATTGCTGTTGCTGGCATTACTTGAGCTCATAAGCGAATGCGTCAGAGAGTCATTGATCTCTTGAAGTCTCAGGGTTGATGAGTTGGAGTGGTTTGCAAGCGAGCCGCCGGCCGAGGAATTCTCGTACGGAGATCCGTACAGGGCGTAGTGGTCATCTGTAGTTACAGAATGTAAGAAAGCCTTAACTGAATCCATAAAACCCATGGTGAACAAATTTGAATGGAAGTTCTGGTATTATCAGATGAAGTTTGCGTGAATAAAAGGAAAACTTGAGGGTATTGGAAGTCTAGATCAAAAGGGACTGGTTTTTCGCGACTTCGTGACTCTTGATTGTGGGGGGTTGCCAGGTTGGTTTGGCGGGTTAGTTCGTTGCTTCGATAGCTATTTGCCTTGTATACTTGCTCCTCGAAGATTAGTATTAGCTGATGTCGGATATTTCTCAGCTATCTTGTATAAGAACTTAGGAAAAAAGAATTACTGGGAATATTGGACAATATCTTAATATGTTCGACGAGTGAATGTGCAGTGCGCTTATTTTCGCTTGACTTCCAGGCCCCTGCTTCCCAATTAGGACAGGAGTAGCCATCCAAACAAATGCTGTTCACTGATTTCTATGGCGCCTAAAAGCAAAGTCTACATATTTCAAAGGGGGAGCTGAATTTCATAGTATCCCTTCCGAAAGCTACTTTTATCTTCACTAATATTATTTAACACCGAGGAACAAGTGCCCAACTTACGGTTGGGCAATACCTCTCTGGTTGTGTTTGTGAACCAGCATGAGCATTGCTTTGTCGCGTGTCGCGAATTGTCGCCCGCGCATTCTTCTCAGACCTAAACAAGCAAGCGCCCGACATTCTCATAATTCGCCATTGTCTTACAAGCTCATTTCGGAATTAGTAGAACGGTCTGGTTCTGAGACAATATTATTTGTTATCATACAATGCTTGACATATTTATGTCTATACATGAAATTCTAAATATAAGATAATGGATGTGACCACTTCGCCGTAGTCTCGATGACCTGCGTTTAGGTCCATGATGCAGTTCGGGCGCCCAGCTAATGTTCAAACGAACCAGCAACCTATTGAAAAATAAAAGTTCTATATTTGATATCTAGATGATATTTCGCATTGCGAAATCACACACCCGGTTCCTTTTTGGTTTTGAGATATTTGAAAACATCTTCTCCAAAAAATTGGTTCAACAAATCTTCTTGCTTAATGTCCAATGATGTTACACTGGTCGCCATCTGCGCCAAGTCATAATTAATTAGTTCGCTCACTTTCGAGTCCCTCTTGTAGTCTGGGTGTTTCAAAACGAATTCTCTAAGGAAATGAGCAGTCGTAGGAATCTTCCCGCTAGCTCTTCCGCTCACTAATTTCAAGTATTGTTGAATAGCTGTCAACAGGTACGAGGCAGCTCCAATTTTGCAATGTTTGTTGCTTCCCACGCAAGCCTCCGGAACCAATCTTCTCGAGACATACTTCACAATCATTCTAATTAATCCAGGGAAGTTGTCACTACCATTGATGATTTTATCAGCGGTGAGCCGTACTTCATTTGGTTCCTTTTGATCAACGTTCTCGGGGATTTTTCCGTTGCTATCGTTGTAACCATTCAAGTAGACGGCATTGTTACAAAGCAAATCATTGCCGTCATTGAGGAATCGATCAAACCAACTCAAATCAAAACCCTTGAAGATCTCATTGTCCACTTTCCAGAGTTTGGGGTTTTTGAACCAAAACGTATCGTTTGTAGCTGCACCGACCTTATGGGCGATCTTCATATTCTCGTCGATCTTCAGAATAGGGATATAGAAGTCGGGGTTAAACTCTAAAATGGCCTGGCTTGCCAAAATGATGAAAACCGAGTAAGCCGCATTCTCGAAATCTGTCAACAGGATCTCCATAGGGCGGAATTCAACTCTCCATCCAGGCTTTTTAGACATATCTTCGGGAGACGTGTCTTTAGGATACAACGCTGGGGGTTTGAATCTCAAGGTTTGCCAGTTTGTCAGCTGAATGTTTTCAAAGTGGTCATTTTCTAACTCGTTGTCTTGAGAAATTCTCTCGCTGAAAATAACCAAAGGGTCTCTAATGAATAAATGTGCAAAATGTTGGGCCAAAGTTTCGTCTAAATTCTCATCTTGAACAAGTTGATCGTAAATCTTCTTATTAATGGGGGAGTAAAGATCGTTGTAATCATTCTTGAAGTATGAGTTACCCTTATGGTATTTCTCGTCGCTCAAATATGAGTCGATCGATTCATAACGAGATTTTGGGAGCTTTTGAATGGGTTTCCCATCCAAGCAACTCATCAGAGTGTCACCATAAGTGTTGACAACCTTATCGCCGTTTACACCACGGCCCCCTCCTAAGCTCTGCACATGCTGTTTTAACAGATCGGCAACATCCAATCCACCAAACAAATCATACCCAGCGAAAGGTTCAGAGTCCTCTTCTGCAAAAGTACGATCATCGACGGCCCCACTGATCACATTCCATCTCACATCTTGATCAACCAAAAAGCCTTTGAACATGGGAGATGCGGCCGAGATTGCGAGCATAATTGGTGTGAGAGGAGCCAAGCCATCGTACAAGTACCTAGCTTGATCTATATTTGAAGCCTGCATTGTAACTTGGAGACACGACGAGCCCATTCCGAATCCCATAGAGTCCATGTATACATGACCTGGCTTTGAAGCACCAAGCCAAGGTTCTTGATCAGAAGGAAATAAATCGCGATGAGGGATTGTGTCATCCATCAATTTGGTATTAACATCAGGATAGATGGGCAAGTTGATGGCAACCTTACGTCCACGTCTTTTTCTAATGTTCGCCGTCAAAGTTGGGAATCTTGCGTGTCTGTTGATGATCTCGTCGGGGAGAAACAAAGACTGCGATGCTGGGCCAATGGCCTTGGCCTGTGGGGAAGTAAAAGTTCCACAACCCATACGTGGAAAGGCGGTGAATGTCAACGGAACAATGTTCGATGGTAACTCAGACTGGGCCACCTCTCTTCTCTTGTTCATGTTCTCCTCGACATACAGAAAATCGCTGAGAAGGGTTCCGTCGTATGGCTTCAAAGGCGTCGCCTCGATCATATAACGACCATATTCCGGGTGGAAACTAATGTTGTTATTGATGGCCTTTTCAAAAGATTCGGGCTTCAGGGGATCATTCAAGTCTGTCAAAATTGAGTCCTTATCAATGGCAAGTCTCGCTGTCTTGTTGACCGGGTCAATGTCGAGAAGCATGTACTCAACCTCGTCGCCCCAGTAGAAAGGATCGTTGGTTCTTCCCGCATGCTGATGAAAAATGTTGATCAACTGAGCGATACCGTTTGCACGGACGTGCTCGTTGTGCTTTCTGGAGCTGTGCCAATCAAGGGGCGTGCCAAGCGAAAGTAATCCCATGTTCCAAGAAGAGATCGGGTAAAGTAGTTAATGCGGAAAACGGCAGTATTTAAGTTCCAAATGCCGTTAGACTATCTCAGTGGAAATAATTCTTCTTTGATTTTCGAGACTCTAGTTTCCGATCCTCCGACAATTTTTTGGCACGCCTGGCTTGAAGTATATTGATCTTTCTTGTTCAAACCGGTACGGTGACTTCAACAGTGGCGTCCTCGGGAACCTGCGCTCATACAGAATTAATCAGCAAGCTCCGCGCAAAATTGCACAATGATTCCGTAATTTAAGATATCCCGCAGCAGGGCTCAAGACAAGAATACAGCTACAAGGCTTTAACTGGCTTGGGGTATTTAAAAACTTATTTTCTGGCCCGAAATTAATTATTGAACGGAGCTCTTAAATACATTGAGCCCAATTCTGCGAACAAAAACTTACTATTATGCTATTTTGTCGTAACATTTGTGCTATGATCCTTGGCTGCGAGCCTGTAAGATAGATGCCATTGCACGTGAGATTACTCGCGAACGATTTCCAAATGTGGCCAGTTAATGCGGTTGCGAAAGCACGGAACAACTGCACTGTGCAAGTTCACGTAAGATTGTATATTACTATGAAGGAGACAAATCAGTAACTCCACAGTTTTAAACAGTTGGACTCTGCAGAAGCCACATCCTTGAACTCTTTTCGTTTGACACAGACTACGCCCTCTAGTAAACTAGTTTCTCTTGCATTTTAACTCTAATAAATTCATTTAACACAGACCTTTGGGAAACAAAGATCCTCCTTAGACTATACTCAGTAGAGCCCCTCGACATTGCTCACAATGCAGGCCTCCTCATCGGCCTTTCTGTCCTTCAACTCACCAATCACAACGGCATCCTCACCGGCTTGTTTAAGCTCATCGAGGACAGCGTCAACGTTAGCCTTCTCAACGATGACAACCATACCAATACCCAAGTTCAAAGTCTTCAACAAGTCAGTGAATGGAACCTTACCTTGTTTACCGAACCACTTGAAGATCTCTGGGACCTCCCATGTGCTCAAGTCCACTTGGGCTTGCAAGTTCTTAGGCAAAGCACGTGGAATGTTCTCCACCAATCCACCACCGGTGATGTGAGCCATTCCAAGCAACAAGCCCTTCTTGATAGATGGAAGAAGCTGCTTCACGTAGATCTTGGTTGGGATCAAGAGTTCCTCACCAATGGTCTTTCCGTTGTCGGTCCATGGGGCCACAGACTTGTAGTCAAGACCAGACTTTTGGATAATGTGACGAACAAGCGAGAAACCGTTAGAGTGCACACCGTCGGACTTCAATCCGATCAAAACATCTCCAGACTTCATGTCGCTGGTCTTTGGCAAGATCTTAGATTTGGAAACAGCACCAACAGCGGTACCGTTGGTGTCGTAGTGGCCTTCATCGTACATTCCAGGCATCTCGGAAGTTTCACCTCCAACCAAAGCACAGCCAGCGGTGATACAACCATCAGCAACACCGCTAACGAACTTAGCGGCAACGTTAACGTCAAGCTTACCAGTGGCAAAGTAGTCAAGGAAAATCAAAGGCTCGGCACCTTGCACAACCAAATCGTTGACATTCATTGCAACCAAGTCAATACCCACAGTGTCGTGGATATCCATGATTTGAGCGATTCTCAATTTGGTACCAACACCATCAGTAGCACCGACCAAAAGAGTGTCTGCACCGTCGTAGCCAGCGGCTTTGAGGTCAAACAAACCACCGAAACCACCAATGTCTGAGTCAGCACCGGCTCTGGCAGTGGACTTAACCTTAGCCTTAATTTGCTCGACCAACAAGTTTCCGTTGTCAACTGAAACACCGGCTTCAGCGTAGGTGATTCCAGCACTGGTTTTTTGAGCATCTCTGAAAGCTCTGTGAGCAATGTCTGTTCTGTTGTATTTCTTGTCAAAAGAAACGTGGTCGACACCAACGTAAGCCTTGTCGACAGACTCTCTTAGCGTAGGAGCAGTAGCAGTAGAAGCGATAACTCTACCACCGGAAGTGACGATCTTACCATCCTTTTCGGTTGTTCCGGCGTGGAAGATGTAAGTGTCAGAAGGAGGGGTCTTAATTGTGATCTCATCGCCCTTACCATAAGCCTCTGGGTAACCACCAGCAGCCATGACAACGGTAGTAGAGTGTGTGTTTTCCTTGGTCTTGATGGTGACAGAGTCTAATCTGTGTTCTGCGGCGGCAAGCATAACTTGGGCCAAATCAGTGTCATCGGTCAACAAAGGCAAAACAGTTTGGGTCTCTGGGTCACCAAATCTGACGTTGTATTCCAACACCTTTGGCTCCTTTGTTGGAGACAACATGATACCGGTGAATAAAACACCACACATTGGGTAGCCATCCTTTCTCATACCATCGATAGTTGGCTTAATGATTTGTTCGTTGATCTTGGCCAAAACTTCGCCGGTAGCGATTGGGGCAGGGGCGTAAGCTCCCATACCACCGGTGTTCAAACCCAGGTCGCCGTCACCGACTCTCTTGTGGTCTTGAGCAGCAGGGAGGTTGAAGAAAGAGTAACCATCGGTAATTGTCAAGATGGACAACTCATCACCCTCCAAAAACTCCTCGATGACAATCTCATCACCGGCATCACCGAAGTTTCTATCAACCATGATTTCGTTCAAGCCTTCCAAAGCCTCTGCTTTGGTTTGAGGGATCAATACACCTTTACCTGCAGCGATTCCGTCAGCCTTCAACACGATCTTGTAGTCAATCTCCTCGATGTGTTTCTTGGCCTCCTCCACGTTGGTGAAGTTCTTAAATCTGGCAGTTGGAATGTTGTGCTTGTCCATGAAAACCTTGGAGAAGGCCTTGGAGCCCTCCATCACGGCAGCCTTGGCAGATGGACCGAAAACTGGGATTCCGACGCTGGTAAAGACAGTCGAGATGCCATCGACCAAAGGCTGTTCTGGGCCAGGAACGACCAAGCCAATTTCCTTCTCAACGGCGAATTTTTGCAAAGCTGGGAAGTCCTTTGGTGAACTGGACAACTCAGGAACGTTCACGACCTTGTCTCCAACGGTGGAGGTACCACCATTACCAGGAGCAACGTAGACTTTGCTAACACTGTTAGACTGGGCCAATCTCCAGGCAATGGCATGTTCTCTACCACCGTTTCCGACAACAAGAATGTTTAAGCTGGCCATGGCGTTTAAAAAGTTTGATATGGTTCTTAAAAGTTTTGGTTTGTATTTAAAGACAATCGCAGGAAAGTGGTTTTAAGCACATTAATTTTTTTTTTTTTTCCTATATAATTCAGATGCGCTCCCTCACTATCTGCAAATTAATTTGACTCTGACTGACTGACCAAATGACCGATGGAGCTCGCACCGTGCAATCGATTGGCTTGCGGCACCATGCACTACGCTTAGACGGAGCGAGAGAGCGGTAACAGGTTTAATAGGTGTCAGAGAAGAAATATCCTAATTTGGGGGTGGTTCGTTCTTTAGATTTGAAGTTTACATTCTTTATTGAAAGGTGTATTATGAAAAAAGAAAAATATTCTCCAAAGTATCGATGCGTGCGTGGATTTCTGGTGTTAATTTACACTATATATGTACAAGGTGCTCAGATCGTTACGTCGCCCAGGCCGACGATGCCTTCGAATTTGTAGTTTTCATCACTAGGCAATTTGATGTCATTACCTTCTTCGTTGATGGGAGTGTATAAGTAGTAGGATAATAATGCATTGATGACGGATCTTGTTTTTGCCTCGTTCAAAGAAGAGCCCAAGCCTTCGCCCAACTTCTCTCCTCCGCAAAAAGCCCCAGCCACGTAGATTGCATGCGAGGACAATCTTCCGGTCTCAGCAATAAGTCTGATCTCAAGTGGAGCATCAAGTCCCACTTTCTCGCAGACTCTAGCCAACTCTCTGGTTGGTTTGCTGAATTGGAACATCTCAGCCAACTTGACGTTTCTAGACAAAATGTGCTTGGAGATAAACTCTTTGGTGGCTGCTTCGCCAACATGTGTATAGTATCCGCCAATAATGGCTCTCACGGCAGACGCGTAGGCTTCCTGCTCTCTTGACAAGAACGACAACGATGCCTCATCGTAGGTCGCCATTTCCTCAGCTGCTAGTTCGTAGACACCAGACTCTTGAGTTTTCTCTTTGTGTTGGTCAAAGATGAATCTCAACTTACCGTACTGCAAGGATTCTGGTTCATTGGCAAGATGTTTCTGCAATTTAGAGGTCTTGTCGATTTCGATACCCCAGCTTTTACCGATTTCTGCCAAAACTTCCGAGCCCATGTAGGCATCGAAGGCGGCGTTGTGTACTGCCATGGGAAGCCTTGGGTATTTCATCAACAAAGATTCTGTCACGTAGTACGAGAGAAAGTTCTTTCCCAAAGTATTGAGACCAAAGTTATTTGCCAACCCCCCAAATTTGTCCAAGTTAAGGGCCTGGGATAAAGTGGAAAAGCTGTAGGACTCTGGCAACCTCAAACGGGAATGTAATGCAGTCAAGGGAGGCGACTGTTGTGCTGTAGATTCAGGCAACCTATGTGTAAAGATGTTGTTTTTATATGAGCCGTAATCTGTGAGGGAGTCGTATTTCGTACCAAGAGACTTGTCTAGTTCCGCAGAATGCAATTTGGCGACCGGGATTCGAGCCAACGATGGCAAGCGAAGAGCTCTGGAAGCCCGTCCCTTCGTTAATAGCCTCAACATTCTTAAGTGCCTGAGAAATTGAGCAACGATTGGAACTTGGTGATGTGATCCTGGTCAGAGCCTTCGGTGCAGTTTGTATAAAACAAAATTTTCAGTTTTGGTTCACGCACGATTTTCACACCTCTGCCTTTAGCAGTTCCCATGGCGGTTCAAAATTTGTTGGAATAAATTCATACTTACGAACAAAGACTTTGGTCAAATTAATCTTCTACTGTCTCAACTGAAATAGATATATATATATATATATATATATATATATATTTATTTGCTCTTCTCTAGGTCAAAAGCTATATTAATTGGGGTTCCCGTTATATTTTCTATGCATCTGGTCAGTGAGCGTATCGGGTCTCACCACTGATCCGCGGAAAGGCACTAAACGGAAATTACTGAATTCTGTGACTAGCAAATCTGCTTTCCATAGATCTAAAAAAGAAATATAAACGTTTAGAGTGAGAGTTTTCAGAACATGAGATAAGTTGGACTCGTTCATTTCCTGTTGTATTTGAAAAAAAAAATTGATGTATATTGAAATTGATTATTGAAATTATTGGGTAAAAATAATCAAATTTTAAAATTTTTATCCTTCATGCTCACTTTATGTTAAAGAAAAAGTAAGATTAAAAATTATGTTTCCATAAAAATCAAGAATCAGTGAGAGTGAAATCAAGATTTATACCGAGTTTGGTAGAATAATAAAACTATAGTATTCCAATTCCGCCCAAACTGATACAAGATCTCATATATGGCTTCTTCATTTTCCAAGGTTGCAATGCCGACAGTCTTGAGGTGAGAAACTATGACGCATTCTCACACGTGATATGGTGGCCTTGAAATTTCTACACCTTTCACACTTTCGAAAATACTGAACAACTTTCCATGTCAGCGCAAAACGTTCTTACTCCTTATATAAAGTCTTTATTTTTCCAGCCGCCAAACCTCACGCCGGATGACTTTGCCACTGTTCTCAGGGCCATTTTCAAAGGCATTCCTTCGGACATACAGACAACAGCCTTTCTCACGGCTCTCCGAATGAGAGGTTTGGACCACGAGCCAGAATTCATTGCCGCTGCAGTGTCTACAATCTTGGAGTTCTCCGATATTGTACCTACATCTGACTTAAAGCCACAAGGCTTTATTGATATCGTGGGAACTGGTGGAGATGGTCAAAACACATTCAATGTTTCCACTTCCGCAGCCATTGTGGCAGCTGGTATGGGCCTTAATGTTTGCAAACATGGTGGGAAAGCATCCACTTCCGCCTCTGGGTCTGGAGACTTACTTAAATGTCTTGGAGTTGATCTCTCTGTTGTTAACAAACTGACTACTCCACGTATTGTGAGCGAGTCCAACTTCTGCTTCCTCTTTGCACCATCTTTCCACCCAGGAATGGCCAAGGTAGCGGGCATCCGTGCTCAGATTGGTGTCCCAACGATCTTTAATATTTTGGGCCCACTCTTGAACCCAATGCCAATCCGGGCGAGAATTCTTGGTGTATTCTCGGAACAACTTGGTGAATCTTATGCTAAGGCCGCAGCAGAGTTGGCTAAAAAGTCTACAGTCCATGAAAAAACAATGGTTGTCTTTGGAGAAGTTGGTCTCGATGAGATTTCACCTATTGGTCGTACCAAGTGCTGGTTGATCGACGCAGATGGCGAAATTACAACTACTTATGTCTCTCCAGAAGATTTTGGATTACCTGAGCATAGCTTGAGCCTGGTCAAGAGCGGCACACCAGAGCAGAATGCTGAAATATTGCTTCAGATTTTGCGTCAAGACAATCCTTTATATGAAATCAGAGATTCAGGAAACCATCCCTTGGTGGACTATATTTTAATGAACGCTGGTGCCCTCGGGGTTGTTGCAGGTCTCTGTGATACTTGGGAGAAGGGTGTGGAACTAGCCCGTGAGGCAATCCTTTCTGGAAGCGCAAACCGTGCCTTGGAAGATTTCAAGGCGTCTATTGCAAAACTAAACTAGTTCTTGAGTTTTTATGAACTAGACCTGGCCTTCAAGCCTTGGTCATTAAACTCTGCAAATAAGGCCGACGCTATATAATCATTACCAGAACATTTGCTGAAAGTATGTTCCAAAAAAAAAAACAACCAAGACTTCCTGATTTTTTGAGAAAGTCATATATATTATATTTTACTATAATTCTTCAACAAACACTCGTCCCTAAATTAGTTCTTTGATCACTTGAACCTCACTCGCGCAGTTAATTTGTGTGCCAATCACGGCACCGGTTAGACTTTGCTCGCGTGGTGGTCGTGCGCGCAGCGAAATGTATCCTCCAACCATATGCTCATGATTTTAGCTTGGTCATCTTGAAACAGGTTTACGAGAAATCGAAAGACAGAAAATGGCCCACTCCCCTCCATTAAACATCTATGCCATCACGGCCATGGGTACCTTTGTTGCCACATATCTTTGGATCAAATCTCCATTGAAATACAAGCACTCATCTACGAACAGACTCAGTCCAAAGGCCGACCTTGCTTGGAGAGAAGGTGCCCAGAAGTGGCTCGAGAAAAACTCCGCTTGAGTTTTCCCTGCTTCAAAATCATCAGCATATTGTTTAAGTTATAATTCATACGTTTGAATACATGTATATTTTAGCGAGTGTGTAGTGTGCATGTCAATATCTGATTCCATGCAATTGTAGTACATACAATCGACCAGCAGAGAACCAGCTAGTTCAATTTTAAGTTGGCCAAAGGCATAGCTCTGGCAAAATCATCTCTAAGTTGAAGTTTTATGAGGTCGCTTTCTAACTTGAGGAAACACCAAAGCCACCTTCTAATAATTTCCAAGAACTCTAAAATTGCAAATCCAAGAGACAAGTAGTCGTAGCCAAACAAGAAATTGCCAACAAGGTTCTCGAGCCTCATATCGATTTCCGCCTCTTTAATAACAAATATTTTCAACACCCAGATAAACCTAATTGCAAAGTCAAAAATGATCACGAGGTAGTACCCAAGAAAGTTCTTGTATACCAATTTGTTGGGGCCACGCAAAAGAAGCGATTCGCCTACATTCAGTCTGAAGAACACGTCAAATGCCTCAAATCCCCAATCCATTTTCACGTCCCAAATAAACAGATACGTGGAGCTGAAAGCGGAGAGAACATACCACCAACGATTCAATTTATTCAACCGCTGAGAACCTTCAGTATCAGGTAAAAGTTCCATGCTCATTTTTATGAGTAAATTGATGAGCACAGGACCAAGCAGGGCTGTGTACTTGAACAAGTTGAGAAGGTGCTGTCTTTGGCCTGTGATTCTGTACTCGTACCAACACTGCTTTATTCTAACTAGTGCTGGGTAAGACAACACTATAGCCTCGATCTTGGCGTTGTAAGTGAAACTTGTGGGCATGAGCATGGCCCAGAGAAACGACACCAAGTCATTGATGACTTTCGAGTAGGACGTCAAACTATCTGAGAGCAAAATGTCATTTGTCCTCATGGTTGCCGAATTGATTTTGCCCAAAAGAATTCTCTTCAAAGAAGTGTTCAAACGGTTCTGGCCCAACGTATCCCCTTTTCTGAAAGCGATGTACAAAGAAACGAGAAGTAAGAGCATAGGCAACGATGTAGCGGTGAATTCAAGCACTGAAGAGCCAGGTAATATAACGAGACATGCCCAGTAGATTAGCAAGCCCGTCGACGTGAGCGAAAATGTCTTGGTCATGGTCTTGCGAATACCCAGAATCAAGATTGCATTCTCTCCAATATCAGCGGAAGACACAGTGGCCATCTCGCCAGTAATTGTCTGACTGACTTGATCATCCCCGGAGTATTTATGAGGAGAATAGGCAAAGTTCAAGAGTGCCAAGCAGTTGATGTGGAACCCATAGCATGTTACAGAAACTAGGCAGTACCATAGGCATACTCCTAACTGAAACAAAAGAGAAACACGGTGTGGCAATGGAACGACATTGTCAAATTTCAATGGAGACAAACTCCGTTCGCTCATTGTTCTCTTTCAAGTGTGGTTGAGCAATATTTAAGCTAGGCGAACCTGAGGTTGGCGCGCTTTTTCGCGTACCGCTTCTTGCTCTGATGCACACACACACTTGCGTGTCTTTTTTTCTCATGAGTATAGCTAACAGGTAATAATACGAATCCTAACAAATAGAGAATGTGAACCTCTTAAAAAGCAGGGACGGAGAAGATCACAGTTAGTTGATCACCCCAAACTGTAAGCAAAGAGATTTAAAGGCCTGGAAGACACGCGACTAGCCTATACGCTTCTAGCAAGCAAAGAAGGGACTTGTTTCAAATGACTCGGGTCGTAAGTAGTAACGAATAGTAACCCGAGTCAATGAAGTGAGAGAAAGACTGGCAAAAGATGTTTAGACATTCTAAACACGTTGAAAACGTTTGAGTATGTTTAGAATGTGAAAACACCAGTTACACAGATCAGAATAAAAGTTACAAAAGATTGGGTATTTCTAGAAATTGTTAGCTGTGCCTCTTTAATCCAGATATAAAATATTCTTGCAGTTTGCAATGTCAGAATTTTCAGTGTGTTTAGTCGAGTCGGTCATAGTCCTGAAAAGGATCCTCCGTCTGGGGCGACAACTGGTCATCATGTGAACTGCAAGAACATATCCTTTCGTGGTTTAATCTCACATACCGTTGGACGCATCTCACCAGAGTACGAACACTGCCGTTTGGGCAGGGCTTGCATTCAAATGAGTTTCATCAATCATCAAAAGAACCTGTTGTTCATGATAGAGTAGTGATGAGATTTCTCAGTATTTTTTTCCCGCGTATTTATTGTGCGATTACCCGGAGATGAATACTCGCGACGAAATGTAGGTCTTCGCAGTTCACTTAGGGCCCAAGTGCCAAAGGCATGGCTGCAATGTTAACAGGGTCGAAATGGGCTACACAAATGAAACACAAGTTAAGTAGTGTGTTATCGTATTTACAAGGGATTCAAGGTTACGCGTAGTTTAATTGACTTTTTTTTTTTTTTAATTATTATTTTCCATTACTATTGTTTTTGTTCTTTCTTGTATATGCTGCGCTGCAGCTATTGCCATGCTATTGCAGTTCCAGTTCTCCTTGCCTGTAATTTCAGCTGCAACGAAGCACAACAAGATAAATAAATTAGCCAATGACCCCAAAATGTTTTCCCATATGCATTATAATCACTCCTTCTTTCTGCTTTTCAATTTACTCAACTTGGCCTTGCGGTTGTTTTCTCTCCGCTCAGTCTTCGTTAAGTACCTAAACTTCTTCTTCTTCTGTTTCGGCTGCAGTGGCTTTGCCACACCACAGACCACCGCGTACTTCTTAGCACGTTCTATGGACTTCTCCAACACTTCTTCAGACTTGCTGAGATTAACGTTGTTGGATTGAGCAACGAGGTCCAACGATGATTGTCCCACTCTGGCAAAATTAGGGTTCTCAAGAGATTCCACCGTGACTGTGGTCTCTTCATCAACCACAGCATCTCCTAAAGCTTCCGGATTGTCGATTTTATACACCTGCTTTTTCTGGAGAATTCCTTTTATGGGTTGGTCATCAGATTCCTGATCAGATTCCTTTTTCTCCTCACCATCATCATCACCAAATCCCTCCCATTGCTCATCATCTTGTTCTTGCTTCAATAATGCGCTAATGTCCAAGTTCTTGGCCTCATTTAATTCCTCTATCTTGGCCTGAAATTCTTTCTGTTTCTCTTCTCTGATTTGTTTTCTTTCCTCGATCCTAGCTAGTCTGTCTTGCTCTTCATGGAACTTCTTAGCCTTTTTCTGTCTCTCCACCTTTCTCTTATGGAACCCAGTCAAAAACTCGACTCGAGAATCTTTGTCAAACACAACTTCGTCAACACCAAACTTTTTTGCTTGTTTGTTACGGTACTTACTGCCTCCAGTAAGAATATCCCTGTTTGTCCTGGAGGGCATTTTCTTATTAACCATTGTGTAATTGTTCGTTATTGAATTAAGTGTTCTTTGATAGATACGTGCTTGGGGAAAATTTCGCGATGAGCATTTGGGTGCCAAGCTGAGCACCATGTCTACGCGAGAAAAAACCATCTCGAATCTCACTGCCATACAGTAAAGAAACTCCAACATAATTAAACCTGCCATCTTCAATATCGGCAATATAAATTCATTACTGAATCAGGCAAATTATATTTACTTGATTTTTCGTGTTTCTGTGTATTACTCCTACACCACCCTTTCTACCCACCCCACACTTATTAATTTCATTGCTTATCATGGAGAGCATAGAAGACGTCAGTGCTTTCGTCCGGTCATTGGATGCTTCGATCGATAATCTTGGGGATGCTTTGAATCCCGTTTTGTCCCAAGGACTTGATGACGCTATAGCAAATTGCCAGCTGCCGCAGGAGAAAGTAAAAGTTTACCACTCACATCTATACACGGTGATTTCTGTTCTCTTTGCATACATAAAAGTGTTGGGTATCAAGACAGAAACGCATCCTATCATGAAAGAGCTCACAAGAATAAAAGGATCAATGAAAGCTATGAAAGAACTCGAGGCTTCGGTAGCCAAGAAAAGCGAGGATGTTGAAAAATCTGCCCAATCTGCAAACGAGTTTCTCCAGCGTACGTTGGGAACTACTGGAGGAAAGGCTGCCCCCGAAAACCTAAAATCACCTGCAATTAGCTCGGCCAATTTTACGGGAACACATACAAAATTCACCGATGACGAGGAGAAGCCAAAAACCGACAAGCCAAAAACCGACAAACCCAAGAAGCAAACGAAACCCGTGAAGCAGGCAAAGGTTACACAGAGGAATGCCCCCAACAAAGTAACCAAACCAAAGAAGCGCAAAAACTAATTACATTTCTAATACTTATATGCATTTATTTTGTATTTAATCAAAAGAACTCATGAAATATATGTTCCTCTTGAAGATGCTTTTCCACAACAGCGTAAATTTCCATCAAAAGATGCGGGAATTTATGATTGAAGTAGTTGTAGAAGCCCGAAGGCAATGGACTCATTTGCGTTTGCAATTCTGGGGGCATGTCATTGTAATGGTGATATTTGTTTCTGAAGGCTCTCAATAAATCCATCACCTTCTCGGTGTGGTATTTCCTGTATTTTCCCAAATTATCTGTAAAGTCAGAGTCAAACCTTGAAAGCCAGTCACCCTGATGAACCTTGAAACCGATCTCCTCAAGAGAAAGGAGAAGATCACTTGGAGGGTCCCTTCGTTCAATCTCGAACCGGTCGCTGACTTTGAGAAGGAACTCTAGTTTTTTATTTGTATTCCAGAAGAATGGGTGTTTGAGAATCGCCTGAGTATCAGGCCTGAGTTTGGGATTAGATTGAATCATCAGACCAATTAGGTGAGTGGCTTCAACATAATCACCGGGACAACACTTCCGCAATTTGGACAAGTCACTGTATCCTTTAATGATGTTTGCTTCCCTGAGATACCTGTCACCAAAAGGATGGTACCCATTAGATAAGATATAGAAGAAAACGCACCCAAGAGAAAAAATGTCAATAGCTTTAGTGAGTCTTTTTTCATTTCCGACAGGCGTAAAGCTCATGTCGTCGTCCATCTCGGATAGAGAAGAAGCCTGAGGGGAATCGTAATAATCGTCTGGACGGAGAAGCTCAGGCGCCCTCCAACCAGATGTTCCGGATGCGGCGTTATGTGTTGTAGCGCCGAAAGAAGACTGGTCAGCATCTAACTTTTTGCACAACCCAAAATCAGAAATCAACAACCTGGTAGACAGTTTTCCCGAATTTTTATTCTTCCTTGAGTTCTCTCCCAAAAGAATGTTTTGAGGCTTTAGGTCCCTGTGTACGATTTTAAGAGAATGCAAATAGCTAAGTCCACTGGCTAGCTGGTGCAATAAGTCATTTCGACTTGTGCTATCAAGGGACGGATTCTTCGAATGAGTTTTCAGTTTCTCGATCAGATCTTCTAAAGAACCAACACAAAGTTCCAAAGCAATGTAAAGAAACTTTTCTTTGAGATTTGATTGCGAACAAAAGTACCGAATGACATTGGGGTGATCATCACTCTCTTGTAAAAGACGGACTTCGTGATTGGCAATATCATAGAAATCAAAAAGCATTCTTTTTACGGCAACAGGCCTGTTTTCAAACGTACCCTCATAGACAACTGTTCCATGAGAGCCATATCCCAATACTTTATTGGAGATAATCAAGTTGTTATCGATCTGAAGCCTTTTCAATTGGTTATCCGGTTTCGCAAATGTCTTTACAAGTGAAATGGTAGGGATCGCATTTTCATCAGATGATTGTCCAAAATCCTCATCCACAGTAATGGTTTCATTCGTGTCTTCCGATACGGTAGGAGCAGATTGTGCTTCATCATCACTCTGTGACGACTTTTTCAGTTTCCCACTTCGTTTACCACCACGACTGCCTCTCTTTCTTTTCTTCTTTGAGAACACCTGGTCCGATCCCTCCAGATTGTCTTGAAGTTTGATAAGCAGTTCATTGGTTTCGTTTCCGTCTTCTTGAATAAGCGTGACATTGGAGTTTAAAGCAGTCTTAGCACTAGGGGTCTGTTCTGAAATACTGACTGGCTCTTGTGATCTGTCTTCACCCAAAAACTGCGGCTCAATTATTGAGACGGTTTCCGTAGACGAGTTTTGGAGTAACGGTGGTAGCTCGCAGCTTTGGGCAGGCTCATGACTAGTGTTAGATGTAGTTGTGCCCACTATTGAATCAACAAATTTGTTGCGCTCAGGACTCAAATACTTGAATTTTTGGGCAATCTTGACAAAAGCCAAGAGAAAACAAATAAGAGTGGTCATAACAATCAAGTCCTCGGCTATTCTTCTCATCATCAGAACCTTTTGAACTGGGGCTGCTTCGAAAGGACTATTATGTTTTTGGTAAGTCACGGGCAAAACCTCGTTCTTTTGATTTTGATTCTTTTTCAATTCTTTATGCGGATTGACAATCGACAAGTCGGATCTCATAGTTTCTTGAGATGGTGGAAAGAAAATCCCGTCCATTAGATTTTGTGGTTGTCCCAGATTCCCTTTCAGCGCCCAGGGTGACGGCTTGATCAAATCATACGGTCCGCCTTCTATGCGATCGACCTCGTGGCGCTCAAACTTTGCACCCGGCTGATACAAATTAGTAGGGCTCAATGATCCGTACTTATGGATTCCGCTCACAATGAATTCTGCTTCATCCGCGAGTACTTTAAGATTGAGCATCTGCTCGATGGCCTTTTGGTCCAAACGACCCTTCTCATACTGTTGCAAGGCCATTTGATAAGGGGATGTAGGGGCAGATTTGATGAGAGTGGGGAAATTTGCATAACTCATTGCGAACCATTGCGAACTTGTTGATGTTTTGTTAAGAAAGCACAAATTGAAATTTTCGATATCGTTGGCCCCGTCAGCTAGATGTTGTAATGAATTAAACTCTTTGGAGGGGTGAGGGATAACCACACTGTTTCCAGTACTGCGATGACTGAATACATCAAAAACACTCACTATCATTGAAGGGAACTTGCTCATCCATGCTGGGGCACCCAGATTTTGACTAATGGCTAAAAGCGATCTTTCATGAAATGGGGTGAAATAGAGTTTGTCAACAGACTCGCTATTTTGTACCATTAGGTCATTATCGATATTATTTGGGCCCCAATGGGAGTATGTGACGTTCCAAACGATACTGGAATCGACTTTCGAGTGTATAGAGAGTTCGTACGTGGTCTTCCCTAGCATGATGTGATTAGACGAATCGTCCAAATTATGGTTTAAGCCCAGATACCCATTGGACGTGGGGCACGCATCTGATTGCAGGCCAAATTGTTTTGCCACTTCACCAGTGAGCTTATTGAGCGTATAGAGAGACGTTTTCCTTGTTCCGGTGTAAATCTTGTCGTCTCCGTTGAGTGTGAATGGCGACTCCATGACCAAATTCTTGATTGAAGTTGGAAGCTTATTGAGACCAAACCCCGGCGAGAAATAAAATAGAGATCCATCCTCATATGGCTCTACAAACCAAAGAAGGTTCGCGTTCGAGTCACCATCTGAAATGTTTGCCAGGATTCGCACTAATGGTTCTTCAATAGGTAGCGTCCAGAGAGATGCGCCTGTCTTTCTATTTAGACCATGGAGATTGCCGTCTATATCGCTCGCTATAATGAGCCCAGATAACTCCCAATCCGTTAATACTCGGGGCTCTAGCGGTGATATGCTATTGCTGAGAAGCTCCACCGGATGTGAGGTATCTCTAGACGAGGGTGTCAACTCCGGGATAGCACTTTTAAACGTTCGTGAAAGCACCGACACAAGAAGGAGGAGGAATGAAATGAAGTTATGAATGTGCATTTTCTTTTTTTTTTTGGTATCGTTTATATCTTTTAAACAAAAACGAAGCGAGTTTTGTGGGAGTAATGCTGAATGCCTTTCAGTAGGTGCAATGAGAATTAAAAAAAGTAGGGCAGTATGTGTGATTTCTGTCAAGACCAGCAATTGAAAACACCTCAAGTTGAAACGAATAATATCCCGAAAAGTTCAATATGACCAAGACAAATTAGAAGTCAAAAAGTGAACAAAAAAGAATATCAAGGTGGACGAAAGTTGGAAGCGGGGAAAGGGACTTATGAAGCCGACAGCAGGTGATCCAGCTTCTTTTGTTTTCTTGGATCCGAATCCCAGAGGAATCTGGTATATTTAAGATCAAAGCCACAGAACCTATAATATTCAATGATATGCTAAGGTCTAGAAGGGATTATTTGCGTTTTTAGCGGATGTTAAAGGGTAGCAGCTTGCGGCTCGCGAGAGGATGTTTAAATTGATTCTTACTTTTTTTTTTCGCGCACTGCGGTTCAATTTCGACCGTCTTCTATATCGAAGGCAATAATTGCGGTAAGTGGTGTATCGCGTATTTATGATCTACATAAAAGGTGTGTAATTGTAATCGCCATATTAGAATTGTGACATAATACAACAAAATTCCCCTAGTTTGAATTTTCGTGAGCCATGAAATATATCTTCCTGCCGTTTTAAGGGTATTTATGAGGACGTAGGACGGTAAGCGAATGCGGAAACTGATTTCCGATAGCCTCTGCGGCGATCTCGTCGTAATTTAGGTATTTGGTGGCTTAGCACGTTAGATGAGATTCAATTACGAGGAAATTCATCGATCTCTTGATCCTAGATGTTTCAGGTAATCTATTCGGGAAGTAGTGTGCCGTAGTTCTCTTTATTCACCCTTTACATTCCTTACTTAAGTATCTTACGCATCTCATATAAGATTTAGATAAGCGGCATCAATCCGCTTCTTAGTCATGCGCATCATTTCCTTGAAGTTCTCATCGGCATATTTTTCATTTACGTCATGACCTCGAGCGGCTGCTGCTGGAGATTCCGAGCCAGTTCTTGTCACGATCCAATCCCACAATTGTGCTTCATTTTGTCTCCTCTGTTGCTCATCTCTGAGGTAAAACTCCAGGGAAGGCATTAAAACATACCTTCCATCATCACTGAATGCCATCTTAGAGGATGGCGAGCCACCGACATGATTGGATCTACCTCCCAAAAGGAATGTGAGGATATAAGAGTACAATAATGATATGACAAATAACACAATGCCACCAGTGACGGTATCACTTATCATTGGAATCTGGATGGGGACTGACAGCCCGACTTGATCCATTATTCCGAGGATTTGACTAGAAATAGTCACAGGTTTTACCTCCTCCGGCGCGGTCTCTGCAACTTTGAGTGCGGCTTGGCTTCCGGATTTGGTTCTTCTTCTCTTCTTCTTGGCAGCTCCCGAGCCACCATTGCTAAGAATATCAGAAATCGTGTCCGTCAAAACTTTCATTGAGGTTTTCTGACCATCCATACTTCCCTTCTCCACTGCCAGTTTGATCCAAGACTTGGCACTCCAATCAACAGATGTATATACAGTCAATTTAGTGGAATTTCCGGGTCCCCAGCTGAAGAAAAACCGTGTCCTGATTTTGAACGAATTTCCCAGAGGCACGTCGGGTGTTTTCGTAACTTGTTCTAACTCACAATAGTTTGAAAAATCATATTTGTGCACAGTTTCTGTTATGTTGCATTTGGTTTGTTTAGGACCAATAGGACCACTCAAAGGTTTCGTGTACGAGTACTCTCGTTCTTTATGCAGCAAATTGAGTTCGGTGATTTTCTCCTTGCTGATATCAAAGTTCTTTCCCTCTTCCAATACTCGAATGAAGGTCGAGCTATCTGGGCCATACAAGATGTTATAGACCACTCCCAATGGTGCGTTAAATGTATGTTGAAGTATTTCTACCTCGCCGTCAGTTTTCTCATGTTCAAATACCGTAGGAGCATGGCTTTGCGGGCCAGGATTCATGAAACCTTTGAAAAGTTTGCCGTTCTTTTTTTCACTCGGGGGCATTTCTAAGGCAGAATTACTGCTTGTTCCTTCTACATCGGATTCAGAGCCCAGCTCTGAGGAGTAGACCGCATTTCTTGTCTTTTTCAAATCTTTAAGTCTGCTTCGTTCCGATGATCTTGAAATGAACGTGAGGTCATTCTCATCACTGGAATGAAGTAACTTATCTTCGTCCTCTGATTCACCGAGAGAGTCATCAGAATCTAGACCATCGTTCATTTCCAGACCATCAACCGTAGATCTTCTTGAAACCGACTTTCTCTTTTGTGACCCTTTCTTTGATTTGGCGATCTCGTCAGGCGCAGCACCATCTTGCAAAGCGTTGTGCCATACCTGGGTAATCATGTTAAAAGTTGAATCTCGGGAAAGGAAGGTTGCGAAAACGTATTTCTGGTGAAGTGTACGAATCACCATTCCATTGGGAAATAATACGGCGGTCGATTTCTTCTCAATTTGAATGATTTCCGGGATTGGGACAACAATATTCGTAACCCAACCAAGAATATTCGAGTTGAAGCAGATGTAATGCGGCGAGAGGTACATTTTTCCTTGGACCAATATATCTCTGGAGAGGGCACACGAGAAATCTGCCAAGAGGTGTTCATTGGCTGGTATCTTTTTGAACGTGTGGTGAAACTCCTTGTCTTTTTTGGGATGAATAGGAAACTTGTTCGAGTTAAGAATTTGTTCTAGCTCCAAATTTGAAAATTCACTAGGATCAAAAGTATGGTTATCGTCTCCATTGGTATCGATTGTACCTTCAGAAGACAAGGAGTCTGCAATTGAGACATTTGAAATGGTATTTCTTCGGATGACTTTGCTGTCCAGATTCCCAGATACAAAAAGTTTATTGGAACTGCTGTCGGTCATAAAGGGACCCCCTTTCACAGGAACTTCCACTGATTCGGAAAAAGATCTTTGAATAGGCTCTTTCTTTTCGAAATGAACAAGTGAAAGGTCCCCATCACCCAAAGTGTGAATTGGAGACTTATGTACTGGCTCAAAGTGCACATTTGAAGGACTCAAAGAAATGCTGTCGGATGCCTTAAAAGGACTTTTGGTGGACTCAACAAAACTATAATTCAGCCCTCCCGACAGGCGTGTATGGGTCTCCAGTGGCCGAGGCTTCTCAGGCAGAGATTCCTTGGGGGTTATTTGGTCATTTGAGGCTTCTACCGAGTTACCATGTTTTGTTTTCATCATGTTTGCGGCATTGTGGGCGACAGACATGAGAGATGAAATTAGGCCACTGGATTCATCTCGCGGCAAACCACGCGGGGAGCTTGACTCGGGACTACCTGTTGAATGGCTATCACTGGACCCATGATGAGACAAATGAAACCGAGGGATAAGTGTAGATTCGTGGGAAGTCTTCACAGGTGGGGATTCGACTTTTGCGGACATGGTGAATTCATGAATACCAGCTTGCGAGGCGGGGCGGGCTTTGATAAGAATAACGAGAAGAAGGTAGGAGCGATTGAAAAACTAGTGACACGGAAAAGAATTAAAAGGGTATAAAGAAAGATAGAGGCAGAAAAAGGCCTGCTAAAAGTTTCAAGTTTTGTAGTTGGTCCTGGAGTTTCTAGCAGTGATGAAAAGTCGAGCAATCGAGTTTCAGGACCTGGAGCACAGGGCCGGGACCCCCGCCACCAGCAAAGGCGCGGAAAACGATGTGCGGCTCAACGCATACTCCGCAATGCGCATTAAGCTATTCGCGTCCTAAATGCCTCTTGGCAGGAAACAGCTGGCAGAGCGAGAATTTCCCAAAAGGACCCTTCATGAACGCCCCCCGAATTAGACGATGGGTGGGCCAAGAACGTGAAGAAAGTTTTTTCATATCTTTGATAAGGGTTACATATTTATTTTAACTCGACAAATTCATCAGGCGCGAAAATATAAACAGCAGCAGCGAGAAAAAGAAAGCCAAGACTAATTCTGCCGAAGTTATTAAGTTTTGGTACTGAGAAATTTCAGCGCGTGACTTGCGGTAATGATTAATTTATGAGTCTATACATAAAGCCTGACTTATACTCTATTTAGGTTGCTTTATTTTCTAGTATTGAGTTTGATTTTTTTTCGGCCGAAAAATCGCGTTGACAACCACCGGAGTCAAATTAAAAAATTGGAGCCAAGAACGACTTCACAGTTTGCGACTGCTTGTAGTTTGCATCGTAATCAATAGAGAACAAACTGAGGGAAGACTTACATTTTTCTTCAGCCAAGACCCAGGCCTCAGATGGCAAGTCACAGTCACCGAAGATACATTGAGTGGTAGCGGCATATTTGCCGAATTTCCAGACTGGCAATCCAGTGGTCTCGTTGAAAACAAGGTTTGGAGTGACCGAGTCAAGACCAGACATTCTAGTGTAGACGTATTCGGGGTCAAGACAGTCAGTGCCGACAGGAGGGAAGTTGACGTTGATACCGGTGGTAATTGGAATCAAGTTTGGTCTGTTTTCGAAAGAGTCAAACAAGGTATCCACAAGATCCACAACCTTCTTGGCAATGATGTTTGGACCGAAGGTGGTGTCGTTTTGTCTGCTAAGGTCGTCAATGAAAAAGGAGTTGTTGCTCATAGAACCAGAGAAAGCGATACCTGGAATACCTCTGTTCACAGCCGAGTAGACAGCACCAATGGTTCCGGACAAAGTGTACATACCTGGGGACAAGTTAGTACCTTCGTTTGGACCAGAAACGAGCAAGTCGATGGTTTTGTTGTTGAAATACTTTGGAATGATGTAGTTCAATCCAAAAGCAACACATGAAGATGGAGTACCGTTGAAGTACCAAATGTTCATGTCATTGTCCTCGTGTCCCCAAGAAGGAGAGCCTGCGGGTGGGTAGTTGAACTCACCACCGGCAGTTAAGGTTTTGCTAATAGGCAAACCAAACTGACCACCGTAACCGGATCTCTGTTGTGCTGGAGCGACCAAGATCACCTCGTGACCAGCACTCTTCAATTGTCTGTAAGCAGCACGAATGTTGGTGGAAGCCCAACCGTCATCGTTGGTAAGCAAGATAGTTTTGTTTGTAGGGACAGTGCTTTTCTCAGAAACAACTGGAGCAGCAGATACCGAAAGAACGGTTGCAAGTGTGGAGAAGATGGTAGAAAGTCTCATAGTAGGCTTCTGGGGCTAATGCTTTGCTGATGAGAGACAAAAACAGCAACCAGGAAGAGGCCTTTCATGAGTTTATATAATGTGGTCTCATCAAAGCTAATTAACTCTAAGACACGAGGTTGCTCAAAAATGGAACCACGAATAATATTGGTGATGATTTGCATGTGGCCATCTGGTTGCGAAACGGGCCAAAATTAGCGGAGAGCCGTACGCTGCCTGTATTCGCATGCCGAGCTGCCTACTGCAGGGCACCTAATTAGTTGAACAGGGGACTTGAAAGATACGATCAAAATGTTGGTAATAATATGTCTTCCCAAAAAGTTTTAGAAAAAAAATCGTTGTGGGCTCTACCTCACCTTTCCATTTGACAATTGTGTAGCACAAGTTTCCGGGCACGTGAGAGGATTGGGCCTAAACACACCTCTAAATGGCCGGAGAAACTCATGCACATGGAAGCCGACCGAGCGCCATGCTACCCGAAAACGTGGGCCCTGTTGACGCACACGATCAATTAAAGGGCCAATAGAAAAGGGCAAGAATGTATCTTTGCTACCCCTTTTAGTAAATCACTTGCATTAATGTTTCGGTTTTAGCCGAATTTCCCACTTCGTTTTTGATTTTTCGCCTTATCTACTGAATTAACTTCATTACAAGGCGCCCCTATTCCGTACCCACGTGTGGGTTGCACGTTTTGATTGGTCGTCCAAACGGCATTCGGTAGACTAATTCGCCCCCACGTTTCCGTTGTAAATGAATCGAAAAGTAATTACGGAGTTGTACCTTCCGTTTTGAAAATTTTCTGCAAAGTCTCGTAAAAATTTAGAGAAAATACCAACCAGTTATCTCTTTTCTTGTCCTTACGAACATTGTAAACCCGTTGGTTTCCTGCGTCGGTGTTTTTTTCTTGATCGCCTGCGACTTTCTTAAATGAGGTCTGATTTAGTGGACCCTTAATTTCCGGAAAATTCCAATTGCTGGATTTTTTGACCAGTTTTTGAATCTTGATTTGGAAATTCATACACTTAGCGAAATATCGGAATATATGTATCGGAATTCTTAACAACAAGAAGTACTATCAAGCAAGCAGCCACGTCTGTGCAGCACATCTTACATCACGTGGTTAGGTCTCTCGTATATGGCGATCTGGGCCGGGCTCGAGATTGGCCTTGCAAGCCCGGATCGTGGATTTCCTTTTTTAGGATGTTCCAACCAATTTTCTGAAATTAATTCTCGATTTTTAATTCTTGTTCGTGGTCAACAATTCTTGATGGAGTTTTGTTTGATAGCTGATGAATCTCGATCCAGCCAGTGGCTCCGAAGGCTATCTGCCTGGGTGCTCGCTCGCGCACATGCCAAATGCCCAGCCTACTCTCCATAGATAATCTCAGGCACATACATCTACAACAGGTATTCAGACACTTTGCTAGACACAAATCACAGTCCCCGGTAAGATATCGCAACCCAACTGTTCGTCGCCATGCCCGTCTTCTCGACTTTAGCGGCGTTTTTCCGCCGCCATAAAAGAAAGATCATCTTCACATCCGCAGCCTCGGTCTCCGCATACTTGTTATTCTACCAATTCGTCATTAAAAGATTTCGTAACTTCCAGAATACATTGAAACAGGAACTCTTTGTGAAAGAACAAATCAAGAGGAGATATATCCAGACACAGACCGACTGCTATCTCACGATTTTGGCATTGTTGCCTGTGCTTACGCATCCCATCATGTCTCACTTTCCAACAGAATTCATTACGTCTGCCCTCAAAAGGAAGAAGAATGCGAATAGAGACTTGAGTGAGTCTCTCACTACTGAAAACTTGCTTGCCCACTCTGAAGATAGCCCATCAAGTGCATCAAGCGAGATGAATCACCTTTTGACAAAGTCTAAATTGGAATTGTGGAATGACTTGAAAATCAAGTCCATCTCCCGTATTCTTGCCCTCATTTATTCTTCGTCCGGGTTACTTCTACTCACGAGGTTACAGCTTAACATATTGGCCCGTAAGTCATATCTTGAGCTGGCCATTGCTATGGCCGGAGGATCTCCTCAAAAAGGTGCACAAACGTCGTACGACTACTTCATTGAACAGAGCTACTTGTCCTTGAGTTGGTGGTTGCTCAATAACGGGTGGCTAGAATTATCCAATACTGTTGAAAGGTTAGTCGAGAAGAAATTTTCGGAACTTAGTCCCAAGACTGAGTTGACTATTGAAACTTTTAGCAGAATATTGTCAGAGATAAATTTCGAGGCAGTGCACAATAATGATTCCCCAATAATGCATCTGATTTTCCCAGTCAAGTACGACAGCTTGATACAGACACTTATGAGTACAAACCCAGAACTCGTGAACGAGCTTGACAATAAGGATCTGAACCTTGTCAAACTAGTCAACGAGACTAACTTCATCTTTGCCAATGAATTCACTCTGGAAGTTTACTTGAAGTTAGTTCAAAGTGGTCTTGCCACATTGTGCGAGAACATCCTGATCCTGCTCAATCCTGAAAATCAGCCTGGTCGCACCAGTAAACTCGCCACATATTTGGCCCAGTTATCGGTGCAATCAGGGATGTTGGGCGATTCGCATAACTATGCTGTTGACACTGAAATCACCGGCAACATCTACATAAATAGAATTAACGATGTCGAGGAGCTAGACGAGTTCAGCGCCAGCATCTACTCGAATTTCGAGTAGGCACTGTTCACGTTACTGAGGCGAGGGTTTCTGCGACATTACATATTAATTCCCGGGGAAGCTAGAAACAAACATAGGTTAAAGAGAAGACATAAAAAAAGAAGATATAAGAAAAGTAGAACGTGAAGAAAATGAACATGTTTTTGAACCGCTACGAAGTGAAATTATATATGAATTATATAAGTTTGCCTTGGTACCACATTCTTAGGTTATGATGCACTCTGGCATTTATATGAAAGAGGCCCGGGGTGTGCTCGATTCGACTCTGGCCCCGCGGTCTCGCCTCTCAGTACAGTACTCCTCAACGCTCAAGAAGACAAAGACGTGTTCTTCAAACAACTAACCAGCCATTTTAAAAAAAAACTTTAAGATGCCTAAGGTCGTTATTATTTCCTCTGATGAAGAGCGTTTCCCTGTTGATGTTGAAGCCGCCAGTAAATCCGTGTTGATCAAAAACATGATTGCTGATTTGAAGCCAGATTTGGATGATGGGGATGACGATGATTTTGAAATCCCTACCCCAAATGTTCGTGCCAACGTCTTGAGCAAAGTGTTGGAATGGTGTGAGCACCACAAAAACACCGTTTTCCCTGACGATGATGACGAAGATGCCAGAAAGTCTGCGCCAGTGCACTCTTGGGACAGAAATTTCTTGAAGGTCGACCAGGAGATGTTGTATGAAATCATCTTGGCAGCCAACTACTTGAACATCCGTCCATTATTGGATGCTGGATGCAAGATCATCGCTGAGATGATCAAGCACAAGTCTCCCGAGGAATTGAGAAAGACCTTCAACATCGTCAATGACTTCAGTCCTGAGGAAGAGGCTGCCATCCGCAAGGAAAATGAATGGGCCGAGGACAGATAAGTGGGCAAGAGTAGTGAGTTTACTGCTTCGAGGAATTTGTCTAAACTAGAAAAGATGTGAACGAGTATAGCTCATTTGTAATGACGACTTGATTTGGGGTGTTATGGAAACCAAAGCTTGTGTTTTGGCTAGTCTTGGAACTACTCCCACGTATGAATTCTGGGAGTTGTATAGTTAGCCACCATTCTGTTCTTTAGATTTATGGTGAAATACAAAAGAAAAGAAAAGAAAAAAAAACAAGAACTAAGACGTATACAAAAGAAAGAAAAAACAAAACGAAAACGTAAGGGACATGACTCGATGTTACCACGTAAAGTTAAAAGGTATCTAAATGGACTAATTGCGGCTATTGGGCTCTGTGAGAATAGACACCATCAAGCTAGTTAGGGGCAGTAACGACACCCTTTGAAAAATAACAAGGAGAAAACTGTTATGTTTATAGACTTACAGCTAGTATTTTGTATTTCACGAATCCAATGAATTTTACTCTCTCAACAACCCAGGGATGTTTTTTTTTTTTTTCCACAAGCCTTTTCTTTTGTCCTGACCCTTTCAAATATAGTGCATGCGCTTGGGGTCGCCGAACATCGTCTCGCTGGCCGATGTGCACCGCGGAAATGCGGCTTTCACAGCTTTGGTTTTATGTTGCCTGAAATTCTTTCTCAACTTCCGTGTATCAGACCAACATCTTTTCGCAACAACACAATGGAAGGTGACGACCTACATCAAGCTGATAGTAACGTTGAAAATGTCCGTGGTGACCTCGTATCTTCTCCGCCCCCCGCAGATTTGCCTCCACAGGAGTTACTGGACACAAGTTTATTAGATTTGTCCGGGCCGTTCGAGCCAGAAATGATCGCTAATCTCCCTCAAATGTCGATCCAACAATTGAGTAAATTAGAAGAACACATCAGCAATGAGTTTGCGTTACTTGCACAAGAGTACGTGACTGCAAGGAAATCTCGAGTGGAATTTATGCAAAAAAATGTTGAATCTCAAATAAAAAAATTCCAGCATAACGATACCTCGTGGACCAATTTTTATAATCAACAAGTGCAGCTCATAGAGACTCTTACCAACCTCACCGAAAACAACGCCATAAAAGAGAATGCATCTTCCCGTCATCATAATAAACACCATCATGGAAACCCCCTAGATTTTGAATCTGAACTTGCACAACTAATCGCATCGCTTGAGCTGCCGCTTGATTTCGATGATATTTTTCGCCGCAGAATGGGCGACCTACCGTTTGCCGAATATTTCAAGGAAATAATAGACTTGCACAAGAACCAGCTTGTGGCTCTGTTGCACCAGATTCAATACCAATCAGAACTAACTGACAGTATCACCGAGAAGAATAAAGTTATTCTCTGGCAACAGTACAGGGAGGATGTTTTGGAGTACAAACATAAGCTTATCGGACAAACATGTCAGGAACTCGAAAATCTACATAAGGAGTATCATGGAGTCAACTCATACGCCAATTTGGCCAACACCAATCTGCATTACTATAGGTCAGTGGTACCCGTTGAGATGTCCAAAGCAGATTCCCATCACAACTCCCAAACGCTCTTGGCCACGGGAAATCATGATAAATACCATGGTGCCGATAACATTTACTACAAAAACAATAGGATCGAAATCACAGATGCAAAACTCGCTGTTCAAAATAGATCTCGTGACTTTGCTGAGCAGCAAAACAAGTATAAGATTCCGCAACTAGATACGGTCGCTGTCAAGTTAGGGGGGTGTTTAGGACTTACGAAAGAGGAAGGAGATGCCGATCTTGCTCTCATCAGGCTGAATAACAGAGATTCTCATAATGATGCTAATCATTCCAATGAGGTGATTTGTACCGATGACCTGGATTACTCGTCTTATAGTCGAGATATATCCTATGACTCTGATGAAGAGGATTACCATAGCATTTTGGACATGAACAGACAGCCAACTAGAATTCATACCGGAAGAGATGATTGATGAACATTCACTAAGAATCAAACACGAGACTCGCATTATCTACTAGCCTATGTACACTAAGTTACGCCATCAAGGAAAAATATAATAATAAATCGGTATCTTGGTAAGGTCCCATGGTGGAACAACTCAGTTGCCATAAATCAGACGCATTTCTCAATGTGTTTTATCACATCTTTTCAAGTAGAATGCTAGCATTTGTCAACCCGGCTTCCTTGATCGTTTGGTCAAGACATTCAATGAGCTTTGGTTTTCCCGGGCATGATATAGTGAACCCTTCGTTACCTATACCATACGCAGACTCGTCGGCCTCAGATAAAACAAACTTAAGCCATGAATAAATGGTCAAGACGGTATCTGCTTCAGGATTAAATTTGTGAATAAGTCTTTTACCATTTGGAAATCTCACTTGCACTCTTGTCAGTGGTGGAGAGGCTGGCTCGATGTGTTCTTCGGGTTTGATTGCGTCAAAAGGATCTAGTATCTTCTCCTCGGGGACAGACGCATCCAGATCCGCCAATGAATTTGAGCTCACATTAGTACTCACCTCTGCGCTATTACCCATAGATTGTTTCATGGCGTACTCGATTTGTTGTTCCTCGGTCATTGCATCGGGGTCAACCCGAACATCATGCTTGACCACAGGATTGTTGGAGCCAGGTAGAAGCGAGAATTTCTCCAAAAAGAGTTCAACGTCAGACACCCATTCTTCAACTTCAGGAACAACGCCATCTGTCCACTTGAAAACTCGTTCTCCTGTCATAGGGTCCAAAATGGAAATGTGCGGACATACATCTACGGAGTAGAAGTTCACATAACTTTGGCCATGCGGAGAATCGTTTTGATACTGCAAGAATATGAAATCGCTGCGGACAATCTCTTTGACAGAGGGATCTGACCAAAAGTCTCTGTTGAGAACTTGACATTGAAACTCAGATTGGTCTTGAATATTCACAAGAATCCACTTTTTCTCCTCTCTACCTTGTTTTCTGGCTCCTTCGAGACTGGTTCTCAGGATGAGCTCGAATGGTGGCTTGAATAGCTCGGCCAATCTCCTTTGCGTGGACGAGAGCTCGCTCAATCTGTCTCGCTGGGCGCGAGTTCTCCGGTTTGGCCGAGGCGCCGGTTCTTCGTCCAGATCAATTTCAATGACATTATCATCCTCATCCAGGTTTAATTCTATGATTCTGTCATCACTTTCACTATCCATATCTTCTTCGTCATCAAATTCATTTGCAAATTGATCATCCTCGTCAAATCTTTGGTTAAAAATCCCCACCCGGCCTGTTCCAAAAATGGCACCCTCGTGGTCAACTCCCGAGTTGTAAGATGGAAATGAGTCGAGCAAAGTCTCGTGCCGATGTACATTGGCATCTGCTTCACGAACTCCGTTATCTTGATAGGCCTCCAGTTGTAATCTTTGAGCAAGTTCCTCGTCATTTGAGGATGCAAGCGGAGCCGTCTGGTGGGAGCCGGATTCCATGAACAATTGCACGGCATATTCAAGGTTTCCACCACTGATGTCCAAAAACTGCTTTGCCACAGCTGGATCCTCAGTTGCTGTGAATGCAAGAAATGTGGCGATATTGTCGTCCATAATCAGTCAAGAGGGTAAAATACAACCGATAAATGCTAACTTCTATTTGATGGCAATGGTACTAAACGTCACTATGTAAGCTGCGCGGGGGTCCTGTGCGCAACCACTGTGCTGACGGCTTTACAGTATGATACCGTCCGGGTCAGGAGCACCCAAGTTTTTAAATGGGCCTGGTGCTATGATACTTTTCAGCGGTTAAATTCAGTAGAATATACCTTCCCGTTTTTTGAACTGCACTCTAAATGAGATTAGATTTTGGTTATATCTTTATATCTTTATTTTACATTATTGTATATCACACAAATGTTTTAAAAGAGCATGGCAGGCAGGCTTGCTTTGATTTTCTCGGACTTTACCATCGCAATGTGCTTCGCAATATCTTCTCTCGGTGGTCTGAATCCGAGGGTAAATGAGTGAAATGGTACTTCAAAGATTTATGTAAAACAAAGTAAAATGCTTTGTTCGAAAAAATGAGCCTAGCTCAAAAGAAAATTTGAATAAGAAAGCAACATTTAAAAGCTCAAAATAAATCCCTAAATTCACGTCCAGCTAGAATTCACGTCCCGAAAAGGTATCATGGTCTCATTCTGGAATCTTCGCTCTTGGTCCAGCCCAACCCCAGCCCAACTTAAGGTCGCACGCAGATGCCGCGCGCCCGGGCCGTGGCCCAGAATGACTCCAAACCCTCAGCCGCTTGCCCTCAAAGACTCCTTTGGGCTTTGGCTATGGCTCACCTCTCACACCCGTGCCTCCGCATATGCGACGAGGATTTGACCCACACTAGAGACCATTTCAGCCCACTCAGATCAATTGCCCGAAACCTCCTATCAGTATACAAAAGAAGCCAAATTTCTCGATATTGGGGTTCCATTCGCACCTTACTCGATCCCCGCATATTACCCTTGAACTGGAAAGTTTTTTGTTCATCGTCTACTTCACTCGGAAGACGTAGTACATCTTTTCCCCGCCATCGGCTTTTTGACCCATCTGATCCTGATATCCTATAACAAAGTCTTTCTAGAAGTTTATTCAGTCCACCAATTTCAGTCTACCAATACATCATAAAGAGGAAAAGAAACCCGCGACTACTAAAACAACCCCAATTACACGAAATCTCTCCATAAATCTCCATAAATCAAACCGAAACGATCCCAGCTATATCATAGCGCTTCCTTCTTACATTAATGACTAGCAAACGAACTTAAGCATACCATCCACTACATCTTCATTTTTGCATTCAGTTAAACCATTTTTACTGACCTTTGTGTTCCCGTTTTCTTTTTTTCTCATCACATTATCCACATCATAGTCAAGCTATATTTCTGGCTTATACAGCATTCAGATCGAGCCTTCTTTCTTTCTTCAATCGCTCTGGCTTTTTAGATCCTCTAGCACCTGGATATAAGTTATCGCTTAACGATGGAAGCATACGACAAATACGACAATGGCGGGCTTCTCAAAAACAGATATTTGAAGGTTAGTGATATCTCTGAAGGGTCTTACGGCTTAGTGTCCTTGGCAAACGACAAGAATAACAATAATGCACTTGTCGCCGTCAAGTATATTTTCCCTGTCGACTACAAGAAAAACAAACAGTACTCGAATCTCACCAGTGCTACCGGAAGAGCAACATCTTCCCCCGCCAAACTTAGATCCAACGCTGGTACGTCCGATTCCAAAAAGAAAGTCATGATTTCTGCATTGTGCGAAGAGTCTTCGAAGGAAATCGCCATACACAACATCTTGGGAGATCACCCAAATATCCCGAAGCTCATTGATCACTTTGACTCTTGCTTGGTCCTTGAGTATTGCTCAAAGGGTGATCTTTATGAAGCCATGCAGAATGATGTTGGACCAACCACATCTCAGGATATTAAAGATGTCTTTGCTCAAATTTTAAGCGCTATGTCTTACTGCCACTCGAAATCTGTTTTCCATAGGGACTTGAAACCAGAAAATATTTTGATCGCAGAAGATTGGTCGATCAAAGTTTGTGATTGGGGTTTGGCTACCACGCAACAGACAATTACCAATCCGAGTGAATTTGATATTGGATCTGAAAGATACATGGCTCCTGAATTGTTTGATCCCGAACTTCGCTCGTATGATGCGGCAAAAGTCGATCTATGGTCGTTGGGTATCATCTTGTTGACGCTTGTATTCCATAAAAACCCTTTCCAGGTTGCCAACTATACTGACAAACGATTCTTACAATTTTCTGCCAATAGAGAAGCGTTGTTTGATTTCTTCAGTTCTATGACTGGGGAAATGTTCAGTGCTTTGCGTTTCTGTCTTACAATGGATCCGTCAAATCGTGATTTGGAGTGCTTTCGCGATGAACTTCAAAACATAAAGTACTTCACTATCGACGAAGAATATTGGGCAATGCATAGCGAGGACGAAGAGGGCGCAGAAGAGGAAGACAATTATTATGATGAAGAGGAAGAGGACGAAGAAGAGGACGAAGAGGTTACTCTTCCAGAAACCATTCAGTCCGAAGACACATTTCTGTTTGATACAGAAAGTGTAGAGACAAAGCCTTTCGAGCCAGAGATTCTGTCTCGCTATCCAGAAACAAAGATCAGAATACTCACCCCTGCAGAACTGCCTGTTAATCGCAATCACTTGTCTATAGACGAGGCACTTGAACACGATTTAACTCCGACCATTGCAACTGCCGCAAAGGAAGATGACGTGGTTCCATACAATCGTCGTGCTGATGCGTTACTATCGCCTACTACTAATGCCAAACCCATTCCAATTGGCGCGGGGCATCAGATTAGAAATACCAGAAAGCCTTTTGGTGTTGCCTCCTACAATAAGAATGGAACATATCCGTCACAAAAGCATAGCAGCTACAATGGCCACAGTAATGGTCAAGGAGGTAAGTTTCGCCGCGAGGATTTCTTCACCCCAAGGAGTGTTTTTTCTCATTACATGGATAAGTACGGAGAGAATAATGATTACAATGACCTGCACCGTGTGTTTGAGAAGAAAAAGAAGGTGTGGAATTCAGGAAGAAAGAAGCAGTCTTGGAAAAAGAGAGGCTCGTCATTTCAGTCGTCAAATAACGGAATCGCCAATGGGACTTCTCAAGAATTCCAATCGAAAAGAAATCATCAAAGCAGAAAGAGAAGACAGCCTAGACCGGCTACTGCAAACCCACCGACCAATTCGTACATTTCATCTTCGCCTACGCAATATTCTTCGTTTATGAATGGAACATCCCCCATATCTGGACAATCTGGGGGAAGAAGTGCTGGAAAATACGTGCCGCCATTTTTGAGATCACCTCATTACAATAACAAACCTATGTCGGTAGATGCGGTTTCTGAGGAAATAGACCACTTGGCATTGACCGATGGTGAAGTGTTTGTCTTAGAAGATGATTATCATGAAAATGACTCTAGAAAAAATGAGGTGAACATGGGATATCGGCCACATGAAAACCATACGCTCTTCGCGGACTTATCAAACGAATCCGCTTATCATGGTTCTCATGGAGAGGGTAAAAGAAATTTTATGCCCAAAGTCGATAGTCTCCACCCCATAACACCAGGCAAATATGTACCACCTTTTAGAAGGGGTTCGATGGGCGTTTTAGCTGAAAGAAAGCGTTCTATTTTCTCGAATGGAGCACCATTCACTGGTCTTCTGCAAACTTTGTTGAATGAAGAGGCATCTAGGAGTGTGCCTGGAGAGAATTGGCTCTTTAAAAAAGACTGGAGAGGTTAATCCTCGAAATTTTTACAAGTTTGACAAGGCGTCCACTTTTTGTCAATGTTTTTTTTTTGGGGTGAATTTCCTTGGCAGTGCCGAGGCAGTTCAAACCGCGCTTTCTCTTAAATACCAAAATCAACGAAGATAACAACCCTCACCCCGCATCTTTAAATTGTATTTTTATGTGTAATCACTCTACCTTCCGGCGGACACATGCGGCTTTAAAAGATTAAATTTACGGAAAACAAAAACCATGAAAGAATTGAACAAAGATCCCCCACGATCCTTGCAAGGCTTAGCTGCACATGAACCGAGGCAATTGCGAAAGTGTGGAAAAAAAATGAAACAAAACTTGGATTTAGAATGAACAAAGGAGAATTAACTTTTCTTTTTGTTCTAATTTCTGTTTCGAGTGTAGGGTTTATAGACTGAATATGCACATTTACGCTTTTTTAAACTACACAAGTAATCGTCAGAGAATGATTATAATCTGAGCAAAGTGACTGCCCTGAAATGTTTATTTTTGGTTTCGCTGCACATAGAATGGTCTTCCAGCAGCGCCATAATCAAAGTGTTCGCGGGTTTGCTCCCCGGACGAGTTCGAAACGTTTAGTAAAAGCAATTACCGAATCAGAGCGCATGGATCTCTAAACGTCGCGTGACTATAAGCGGTTGTCGTAATTTTCAGGAGGTAACCACAGCATACAGGAGCATTATAGTTGCAGTTTCGACCGTTTTCCTTTCCTCGCGGAATACTATCGAAATTTTCAAGTATTTCTTTGCGTTATTTTATTAATCCTTTGGGCGAATCTTTCCATTATGGTTGCCCCTATTCCTCAGAGTTTATTCAGTGTCCGAAGTTTCTAAGCCCCATAATATCCTATTCAATGGAAAAGGTCCATCTGCAGTTTACTCTTGAAATGCCGAAGTGTATGCAGATGCATTAGACCGCACCTCCCCTCTTCGGGTACCCCCACTTTTACCGAAGCTACCGAAACGGATAGGATTTGAACATGGAATAAAGAAAAAGTTGGCAAAGTCCTTGGGACATAGCGAAACCCAACTCGCTCAAGTTCATAAATGTTGTATATGTGTAGAAAGTATTAAACGTCCTCCGAAACAAATAACTGAATACTAGCCCTAAACAGTGTGACACGAGTTTCCCCTTGCGTTGCCAAGCGGTAAAATAGCAGAGAAAAAAGTGGATGCCAAGAAAATACAACAAGGCTCTTCTCCATGTGGCAATGCGCATTGCCATCCCTTTCCAGAGCAAACTTTTAAGTACAGGTGCGTGTCTTAGGCTTTAAGCCCTTGCATTTCACACCTAAAACTGCGGAAGACAAACCCTTCCGACCAAATTCATGTAACTTTTCTCTATTGTTTCATTGTTTGTCTGAAGATCCTCTCGTGATTATTGGGACAAACAAAACACTCATTTCTATTGTTCTTATTGTTATCATTATTCTTATCATTATTTTGACAAGCATTCATTACCCCACATGTCATTTACCAAATTCTATCGAAAGAAACTCGCCATACTTGCAGTAATACTGCTATGTTTTTTGCTGTCATTTGTCAACTCCCTTTTCAAACATATATCCGACGATCTGCTTGATGCTTTGTCGATGGACTTTCAAAAGAGATCAAAGTTCAATCCACGGACCATCACATTTGGCCTACTCGCCTATATTCAGTCAAGGTCTACATCTTCTATTCCAGATGAGGCTGTCCATTCGGCATCACTCCTATCAAATTATGATGGCATAAATTTCCACTGGGATGATTGGGTGGACTTATCACCAGGTGATTCTTACTTGAAGCAAGCTAGAGATATGCATCCTGACGGTGACTGCAATCTGGGATTGATGGAGTTTTCTCAAGTGAACCCATACTTTATGGAGTCTTATAATACCAAGGTTCATCGTGGCATGGTCAACCTCTATTGCAAGAAAGATATACCCAAACGCATACTTGTGGCCACAGATAATGGGTATTTCGAGGTTCCAGTCTCAGGAAAGAAAAGAATTGGCCTGGAGCACTTCCCTTCCGGAATCACGAAAAGGAAGTTAGTAGACATGATTTCTGCCACGCCCCAGCTCGAATACCAGCAAAAGAGAGCTAATAATGTGAAATTCATAAAATATGTTCCTTTTCAACGCTCGGTGGGTATCAGCCCGCAGGACTTCATCTTCGACATCGATAAAGAAATCTTGTCTTTAAAAGAAGCCCTAACCACTAATAGGATCCTGCAAGAAGATAAAGATTATTTGAAGTTTTTGGAGGCTTCAAACTCCATGGTCGACCTGGCAGACCGTTTTTTTAAATATCCTTGGATATACTCAGATGTCGTTGCTGGTCGCTCGCATCACACTTCTTTTCCTTTCTTCAAGAGATATATTTCAAGTAAGGAGCGCCAGAGTGTTATCCAGCATATGGTTAGGGCATGGTTCAAATTTTCAGAAGCCAGTGGTGTTAACTCTTGGGTGAACTATGGCTCTCTTCTAGGTTGGGCGTACAACGGTGTCAACTTGCCCTGGGATACTGATGTTGATATTCAAATACCTATTGCCCAATTGGACAAGCTCTCCAGGAGATTCAACTCCACTATTATTACTGAAAATCCTAGAGACGGAAATGCAAAGTACTTCTTTGAAGTTTCTCCTACGTATACCCGTCAAGGAAATGGCCGCAACTTTATTGACGCGAGATTTATTGAGATCAACACTGGTCTTTATATTGACATTAGTGTGTTGGCACATACAAGTGACCAAGCACCCAAGTCATTAATGGAATCATTATCTGAAGAGGAAAAGTTAAGGGCCATGCCAGTTCACTGCAAGAATTGGAATTGGCATCTCCTTGATGAGATTCTTCCAATCAGACATACAATCTTCGAAGACTCCCCTGTCTACATCCCCAACAACATTCTGTCGATATTACTGCGGAAGTATGGGCAAGACTCTTTCACTTCAAAACTTCTGTTCAACGGTTATCATTATAACGAACAGCTTCTGCTTTGGATCCCAGACAAAGAAGATACAAGAGAGTGTAAACTTGACCCGAGCCTTGCGGGTATTAACTCCTTGTCCGATTCTTGTAAATCAAGCTGGATAAAAGATGAATTCAAGATTGTTTACGAAGCCGCAAAGTGTCATCAGAAGTTTGACTACGACATTGATTTCTCCACGGCAAATGATATTTCTGACTACCCTGAAATGCCTTTAACAAGAAAAGATTCATACGATTATTTTCAAGATGTCATTGAGAGAAAAGTTTCAACTTCTGGCTGGTTTAGTGGTGAGTCTTCTTGATATCTACAGAATATGGCATTTAAGTCGATCATGCTCAATTTAAGGACTCCTCGGTTTTTATAGAGGATCTTCGACTAGATATACGTATAGCATATTTTCAATTCATACTCTAAATTAAGCACTTTATGATGGTATTTTAAGATAAGCGTATTTTCTAATACTTTTCGTACTGTTTTCAACTGTAACTTCATGAAATTTTTACTCTAATGCCAACTAATATATCCAGGTCATTTCAACGAAAATTAAAAAAATATACCCCTTTAATGTTTGCCCCAGATAGTTCGTCTTAAATCAAAAACAAAACCTAGGATTGCATTCTCTTAATGCTTATAAGACGTTCCCTAGTTCCTTTTTATACAAATTTGGAAGGCGGCAAGGTTTTTTTTTTTTCTTTTTTTTTCTTTCAATATCAACCCTTGACTAGCAGGACTCTGCAAAGCAGCTTCGAAAAATGACCTTAGGAAATAGCTTGACTCATGCCTTCAGTTTCCAAAAGACTTAATTGACCACTGCAGTTTTGATCTTACCCTTCTGAAACGCTATAATGATGACCATTTCTGCGTTGACTTGTATGATAGTACATTAAGGGGAAGACCGTCTAGGCAACTCCTTCAGTCGCGCCATGTAGTTTAAGGAAGAACTTGAGGAGTATTAGAAAATGCTTAACACATCACAACTTGACAAATTGCAAGTTTCTTTATCTTTAGTGATCTAGACTTTTAGCTACTGTGATATGAACTGGATCATTGAAAACAAAAAGAAAGAAATTCCTCTAAATGATACCCGGTCCTAATACCAAATCGTCGGTTTAAGACTACATGAATTCTAAAGCCCGGTATTTTTTTTTTGAAAGAAACATCTTATTACAGGCTGTAACTAGAAAAGTGACCAGCACTTCCCAATTACGAAAAAACTATAGAAAACTATAGAAAGCTATAGAAAAAACCTGTAACGAAATTATAATTTCAGTTCAGGTGTACTACTATTGGT